>PVJO010014652.1:0-15910 GCA_004026905.1 Hystrix cristata | reverse complement strand
GTTTTCCCTGAGACATACTTGTTTAGGAATGGGACTACTGTGTGTGGGAAGCTTTACAAAGATAACTTAGCTTTACTAGATCTCGTGTCTACTGGATGATGTAAATTGCTTTCCAAAGTGAGCATACCAATTTGCATTTTCTCAAAAGCATTTGAGAGATGCTATTGTTTTCCATCCTTGCTCTCGGCTTGTAATTAATAGGGCAGGAAAAAGTCAATTCTGCAGGCTTTTGGAATCACCCTTCTTTAGAGAACAGGGGACAAGTATTTGCAGAACATAATCCCAACTTCTGACCTGGCACACACATCCCGCCTCACCTGGCTTCCTCCTACGTGCCGACCTGGCCTTGAACCACGTGCCCCTCACTCCCAGGGGCCTCCTCTCTACCATGGGAATATGCAAGCGAACTGTTTGCTGCCTCTGAACTTGATGTTTGCTCTGCCTGGGGTACTTTTTTCCCAGCTTACTGCACAACTGGTATCCTTTCAACTTTCTCTCTGAACACATAATATATAGTAGTCCCTACTTACCTTCCTACCTACTCCATGGCTCTCATTCCCATTACTCTCTTTGGTTTATCCATTGCATTTAGCCCAAGCTGAAGTTACTTGCTTACTTTGGCATCTTACTCAATAAGGGCCATGTATGGTGCCTGGCACATGCTAAGTTTGTACTGAATGAATGTACGCACTGATGCCTTCTCTACATGTTACCCTTTCCTATCACTTCTCCAACACTCACCATCCAAGTGTGTTGTTCGGCTTTGGTGTATAGATTAACACGAATGCACAGGACCTTGACAGAATCCTAAACAGTAGCTCTGTCCAGGGCTGTCTGAAGTGGAAGTCTGAACCGGCCCACAGGCCGTCCTGGTTCCATCTCACCTGGTTTGGGAGAAAAGATAAACCATTCGAACACAAATGCCAATTTGAGTCCGATTTATTAGCTGGCAATCGAGAGGCACTCGATTGCATAAAACTCTCAATCCCGAGTCCTTGTCTGCTCATCCCTTATATACAGTTTGCATACACTGTTTTCTTGAGTTCCAACAATTTTTGAAATTACAGACTCAACATGGGATTTTTTTCAGTACCAGGCACCAGGGCAGGGCCTGTGAAGGGAACTGAGTAAATATGGAGGTCTGGGGTTTGTCTGAGTGAGATTATCTATTATACTAACAGTGAAGGGGCAAAGGTCAAGGTCTGAGTGTCCATAAGGAAGGGGAGTGATTCAGGGTAAGGAAGAGACAGGGGAGTTTAGCGTTCTCTTGCTCTCTACAGATGTTCAGGTGGTGATTAATACAAATGTCAAAGGGGCCATAAGACTGAGTTTAGGAGAAAAGTGTGGGTACCTTCTACTTGTCCCCATTTCTTGTCCCCACTTCTCTTAGTTCGAGTTTAAGCTAAATTAGAATGCCATTTCATGTCTATCTCCTGTGATGTCCCAAGATCTCATGCATGGGCTCTGTCCATAGTTGAACCTCTTTCTTTGGGTGAAAGCAAGGCCATTTCCTTCCGTCCTCAAAGCCTGGGCTGTCTGTGATTCCATCCCTTTACTCTCCGCCTTCTTAGAGGTTACTGTGGCCTCCCTAAGTGCTCAGTCAGAGACTAAGGTCTCTGGCGCCTTCTTGCTAAGCAAGTGGTATGAACAGCTCCTCTGGGGGTTGAGCATATATTCATTTACTCATCCTTTGGGCATATGTGACCTGGTGGTCATTTGAATCACCTGTGGCTCTTGCATTCTGTCAGCATACTCAAGGATTATATATTTGCATCAGGGAGGAAATTCTATGATTATTCAGAAATTGGTCCTTTGTTTGCCGCCCTTGCACCCTGCTCCTTCCACATCCACAAGACATCCAGCTCCTCAGCTGGGACACATGTTCTCTTTTTGGCTCTCCTGTACCTTTTTTTTTTTTTTTTTTTTTTGTGGTGCTGGGGCTCGAATTGAGGGCCTCGTGCTTGCTAGGCAAGCCCTCTAATCACTGAGCTAAATTCCCAACTTCCCTGTATTTCTTTCTGCCTCTACATTTATCTCATTGTTTCCTCAAAGATTGTCTCTTTCTGTGTCTCTTTTCCTCCGAGGACAAGGAACTGTGGTTTCTAGTTTTGTAACGCTAGGACTTGGTACAAAATGGGTCCTGAATGAGTGGAGTGAACTCTAGAGACCTGGAATGAAAACTTGGTTTATTAATACATGCAGCATATATAAAGAGAGTGTCAGCCACATTTCTGATAGAACTATCAATGGCAGCTCAACTCCAGAGAAAACCAGGTTTTCTATAAACAGACAGAAGTGGGTACTAAGCTTTGTGATGAGTCAATTTGAGCCTGTTCTCAATCCATTAGTTTATTAGTTGATTAGCCTATTACCAAGCACCGAATAGAGTAGTACCCCTAGAATTTTGCTCCATGCCATACAGGGACCTGCTAAGAGATTGCACTTCATTTATTCATTCATTACGTCATTCAAAATTTGGTAGGGGAGCTGGGCATTGTGGCCTATAATTCCAGCACTGGGAGGCTGAGGCAGGAGGATCACTGTGAGTTCAAGGCCAGCCTGGGCTACATAGTGAGTTAAAGGCCAGCCTGAAATACACAGCGAGACCCTGTCTCAAAAAAACAACAAAATGGGGCTGGGGATTTAGCTCAGTGGTTAAAGTGCTTGCCTTGCAAGCACAAGGACCCAAGTTCGATCCCCAGCACCAAAAAAAAAAAAAAAAAAAAAAAACCAACAAAATAATTTTTAAAAAAAAATTTGGCAGGTGTTAATATGCTCTCACTGAGCAAGACAGCAAGAAGCCGAGTGTTTTTCTGGTGTGTAGTCTCTCTGCTTAATAGTTTAACGCATTTTGAAACTAACATCTGCCATTGTCTCTGAGAGTTTGGGCAGATGTTAGCTGTCATTTTTATTTCCCAGTGCTGGTCCTGTAGTGCATGTAAGTAAAAAGAGGAGGCAAACAGAAAGCTGTTTCTCCCTAGATTTCTCAGTGCATTGTTTAATGCTAGGTTGTACCCCTAAGGCATACTATGGACTGTTTAATGGTTCTCTTACCTGCCTATGGACACAACCTTTGTATCGCCCCTCTTTGATTTGCTAGTTTCATCTGTTCTCTGTTGCAATTAACATGATACTACAAACTGATTAAGTTATAAAGAAAAGAGGTTCATTATGGCTCATTGTTTTGGACCAAAGTCAAGGGGCCACACTTGAGGATGGCAGAGTCCCAAGACAGGGAGTGAGTATGCATATATGTGGTTTCTCCCCCTTTTATAAAACTGCCAGTATTCAGTCATGGGGCTTGCAGCCTAACGACTTCATCTGATCCTAATTACTCCCCAAAGGCCCACTTCGCTACGCCACTATCAAACTTTAAGTTTCCGTCTTACTCCCTCACAATGAGGATTACACTGCAACAGGACTTGCAGAGGGGACAAACCACACTGAAGGCGTAGTAGGCGTAAATCAAGGCCTTCCTGGTTCCTGGACTTCACTCTGTGTTACAGGGAAAAACTGACAGATATACTTGCTCTATGGAAATGTGTAATTTAAGGATTCCCTTATCATTTGTTGGTTATATTTTCATTACAGATTATTGTGCCCCAACTTTAGCAAGGCTTAGTCCTTGTAGGATGTATTTTGAAAACAGTTTTACCCCTCACTTTATGTATTTTCTTAATATTTATATTCACTTATTTTTAAATTATTTTATATGTCAAATATATTCCTAAAAGATGCATTATTTGTGGAATAAGAACGTAAGCAAATATATATATATATATATATATTTACTATCTTGAAGGGAAATTAAAGAATAGAATAAGCAGGGTGAAATTACTTGGTTTGAAGTAAAATCTGCTCTTTGTTGCCTTTTTTTAAATTGTTGTTTGTTTTTTTGATACAAGGTCTTGCTATGTAGTTCAGGCTGGTCTTGAACTCACTATGTAGCCCAGGCTGGCTTCAAACTCACAGTGATCTTCCTGCCTCAGTCTCCCAAATGCTAGGATTACAGGCGTGTGCCACCATGCCTGGCTGCCTTTTTTTTTTTTTTCTAATGACCCTGGGATTAAACACAGGACCTCAAACATACTAGTCAAGTGTGCTACCACTTAGCCACATCCCAGACTTCTGTTGCCCTTAATTAAAAAAAAAAAATTATTAAAACATTTGCTTCTAAATATATAATTGGCATTCCAAATCTTATTAATTTTATTTAAATCCATTGTTTAAAACAATTTAGGCTCTTAATGGCTTTTACTTTATTATTAACTTATTTTAAATAGATTGACATTAAATTTATTAGTGAAGGGGCTGGGGATTTAGCTCAGTGATTAGAGTGCTTGCCTTGCAAGCACAAGGCCCTGAGTTCGATCCCCGGCACCACAAAAAAAAAAAAAAAAAAAAAATTTATTAGTGAAAATGGAAATCCCAACAATTTCCTGCAATACTTTATTTCTAATTTACTAACACACTGCTAATGTGCCTCTAATTTAGTTGGCCTATTTTTTAGCTCTACAATAGTTTAATTTTCTATGGCTGCCTTTTGGAAGTACAAATTGAGTTTACTTCCTGTCTTTCAAAATTCTTATTGACTGATTCCTTTGCTTGAAACTAAAACCACAACACAACACTGAGCGTGCACACACACACACACACACACACGCGCACACACACACACACACCTGCCCAAACACGGACAAGAGACTGGACAGAAATAAGAGCCCAAAGGGCTGGGGATTTAGTACAGTGGTTAGAGTTCTTGCCTAGCAAGCCCAAGGTCCTAAGTTTGATCCCTGGCACACACACACAAAAAAACAAAAAACAGAGCACAAAAATGATTATCCCTATGTGGTAGGATTATGAGTGCTTTTAAAATCTCTGTATTTTCCTGTAATCTCCAAATTTTCTACAAGGAGTTGGCAATATTTTTCTCAGCAAGAAAAGCTACCCGCAAAATATAATCTAAATTATTTTTGCTTCTATATCCTAAGAGATTTGTTCGGGCAGATACTCTGGAGATGTTTCTTATGTCTTAATCCCTTCATGGCTTTGCCAAACACACTTTGCTGCCATGTTTACCTGGAGCAAAAAGTCTTCATTTCTTTACCCACCAGTTACATTGAAATACACTTATATGTTCTCAAAAGATGATCATTTTGTCTGTCCAGAAAAGTGTAAATTAAATATATGTAAGCAAAATAATTCATAATCCTGAGATCAGGAATAAAAAGAGACAATGGTTCATACTATTTCTTTAAGCTTTAAGTGCATCAGTAATTTAACATTTACATCACAAAAAAGCTACACACTTTTCCCTCAATGTACTATTACCATATGGCAGCTTTATGACTAGGAGAGTTTATATTTGTTGAAGAGGTTTTTATTAAAAACTGAGATTACCTAAAACAGACATATGGAAAAACAGATATTGATATGTAAAATTTTAGGCATACCAAATCCTCTTTAATATAAATAGATGCTCAAAATAAGATTCATTATTATCATTTTTAACAAACTCCCTTGAATAAATATAACTGCTTTGAAATATAACACCAATAAATAGTGTAGATATGTAGATGAGCCTTGATTTAGCATGCTCGGTCCCATCATAAGTTGAAAATAATTTAAGTGAACGATCCATTTAATACATGTAATCTACCAAACACCAGAATTTAACCCAGGCTAATTTTTTTTTTTTTTTTTGGTGCTGGGATCGTACTCAGGGCCTTGTGCTTGCAAGGCAAGTACTCTAACCACTGAGCTAATTCCCCAGCCCCAACCCAGCCTAATTTAAATATGCTCAGGACCATTTGTAAGCCCGTAGTTGGGTAAAACCTAACACAAAGCCTATTTTATAATGAAGTGTTAGATAGCTCATGTGTACGCACAAATGGACATTTTGTAGACATAATGGGATGTGAAGATACAAAACACGATCCCCTGTATCGCTGGCAGCCCGGTCCACGGTAGACACAGTTATTTATGCTGCTGCTTGGGAGGCTGACTCGGGGCAGCTGCAGTTTGCTGGTCGTCCGGCATCTCGGAAGAGTATTGTACTGCTTACTGCTAGCCCAGGGAAAAAAATCAAAATTCAACTTTCAAAGTGCAGTGTCTATGGAATTTTTGTTGCTTTGGCACCACTGCAAAACCCACAGCCCTTTAATGAACTTTTAAAGAAGCAGCATATATTCTTTATCACATGTGATAAATTATAATTTATTAAAATAAAGATAATTCAAAGTAACATCCTGGCATTAAATGTGAAGCAACTTGCTAAAAGATGTCATCCCATTATATCTGCAATCTGAACCTTATTCGGAGACCTTATTCAGACCCGGTTCAAGACCTTATATGGGCAGCACCCTAATTGTAGTTTTTAATGATGTAAAAACACAAGTTTCAGCTAGGGTTTTGTTGTGATGTGCTATTTTTTGATGTGATGTGATATATACTGGTTCAATTCATTTACTATATCTGTTTTACTTGATGGAAACTAAAAGTTCACTCAACAATGAGAAAGAAAAAGCTAAGCACCCCCCCAAAAAATTAGCATTAATTAAGATGTGAGTCCAGGAGCTTCTTTCTCACAAAGATAGAAATGGGGATTAACAAGAGTGGAAATGAAAAAAAAAAATAATAAAAAGAATAAAACAAGAAAGCAGGCTAACTAAAGGCATGAGGGGGATGGGTGAGGAGGTAGTTAATGGGTTAAGAGCAAGAACCAGGCCCTTCCTCCTAGCACTACTGCCCCCCAGCATACTCTGTGCTTCCATTTAGCTCTGTTAGGAAGATGATTTAGTACTAAGTTACGACATGGTGGGTGGGTTTAATCCCTGTTATTACATATTAGTGCCAAACTTGGAATTTAGGAATGTCCCTTGAAATTGCATCGCTCCCTCTTTCAAAGGATGGAGAAGTAAGTCCCAGGAAGTTCAGGAGCTGCAGGGCTCAGGCACACCTCGTGTGTCACAGGCCCACGCCACCCAACTCTCAGCTCTGCTGTCTGTCCTGGATCAACCTGATTGAGTGGATTCAGCAACATCCTCCTTGCCCACCATAACACAGGAAAAGGGGGAATACAACTGCAGCTTTGCCACCTGCTTCCCATATGATTCCCCAGTGAGAGGCACTAGCCTGAGGTTTGTAAGGCAGGTGAGGAGGAGGAGACTGTTCCTCTTTGGCAGGAGGAGGAGGAGGAGGGCATTTGGGCGTGTGGTGCTTTCTGGCATTTCCTGCACTATGGTGTGATGGATGCTGCGCCAACTTCTGGAATATTCCTGCCAGTCTTCACCTGGTGTTGTGCTGCCTAAGCTCATCAATGGTGACTTTGTGGTTTCCTGAGCTTCCTTCACTTCTAGCTCTCTTGAAAGCCAGCAGGAGCTTTTACTTGCCCAGACCTTCCAGGGGTCTGGTCAGTATCTATTCCTTCTCTGCTCTCCATTTTCCTGCTAGAACTCAACTAACACCAATACTTTGCTGATGTGCTCATTTCCTAGTGAGCAAACAGTTACTTTTCCAACCCAGACGGTAACCCAATAATAACTCAGGATGTATTCTAAATGTATAAAATAGCGTATTTCTTGGTATTTCCTTGCCATTTGAAATACACACACACACAAAAACTCCCCAAAATAAAAAAAAAACCCTTCTGATCCCCACCCCTCCCACACACAAAGGAAAACCAAGCCTTACAAATGGAAGCATCACCATTCTTTTTAAATGTTTTCATTTACTATATCTGTAATTGCTTTAAGTTTATCTTCCTTTATACCAGAATTCTGACAGAGGGCAATTAGTTTTAGAGAGAGTGAAGAAAGGTAGGAAGGCTGCTTTAATTTTTCCCAAATCTGGCTTGAGGGAAAATTCATGCAACCTTCTAGCTTATGAAACAGGCGTCGAATCTTTATTAAACTGGCCAGCAGCAGAAGGTCTTCTTCACTCAGGTACCAGAGGACTGGGATGGCCTCAGGGTGTGGTAGCTATACAGCAAAGAGAAAGGAAAGGGACACTCAGTCATCGCAGGGGGTTGGCACACGCGCATAACACATCTGAATTCTGTTTACTTCCTCTTCACTTTCCCTTCTCCCTCCCTCCATCTCTTGGTCCCTTTCCCATTTGCAAGAGATCTATCTCCTTGTTTCCTATTATCTTTTATTTTGCTCTTTAAATCATTTATACTTTGGGTTTCTCATATAAAAGAAACTGTGCAATATGTAAGCTTGTGTGTCTGATTCATTTAACTTAACATTATTGTCTGAAGGTGTATCCATTTTCCTACAAATGATTCAAATTTATCCTTCTTTATTGCAGAGTAGTACTCTACTATGTATAAATAGCACATTTTCATTATCCGGTCACCTATTTTTTAAGAGACATGAGAAAGATTTAGCAGAGGTAGATATAGGACACACTCAAGAGCAGAGTGCAGGTGCTCAGAGAAGTGACGCACATAACACGCTGGAGTAGGGCACCTTTAAATGCTGTCTGCAAGACAAGAGTTGTAGGATATATATTCTCAGTCTGTCAGGTTACCACACGAGCCATCTATATGTGTTTGAAGTCTCTTGCTGTCTCTGACACAACTGTTTTCTGGGCTCATTTGCCTTCCTGAGACTTGGGTCCCTTAGGCAGGTGCAGAAGGCCAGCTAGCCATCTTCAGTAACTTTAAGGCTGAGGAGGGGTGTTGATCTTGTCTAGCTGGGGACTGAAAGCTGCATCCTGACTGACCAAACCAAAGTCAAGATCTCTGCAGTTTCCATGTCTCTTTTAGGTTTCTTCAAGGTCACCAAGATAAATGTCACCGGGCTAGGTCTGAGGGCCCCTGAGGTTGAAATAAGGAATTTAACTTGCCCTTTTAAAATAAGTTTGCAGGTTTGTGACTCCTTCGAGGAAAAGAGATTTTCAGTATGCATGAGTAAGAGACATGAGCAGGATTTATCAGAGGTAGATACAGGATACACTCAAGAGTGGAGTGCAGGTGCTCAGAGAAGTGAGGCACCTCCATTCATCTTCTGAGCGACATATAGGCCATTTGCAAGATTTAGCTATTATGAATTGTGTTGCTGTAAACATGGGTATGTATGTATCATTGTAATATGTTTTCAACTCTTTGATGATGAATGCTAACAAAAATGAAAAACAAAAAATAAATAAAATGCGAGAAGGAGGGAGGAGAAAAGGGAAATGGGGAGGGAGAGATAGAGAAGAAGGAAGGGAGAGAGAGAGAATATGTATACTTACCATGGATATCATGTACCGATAGAAGGTTATACTGTAAATTTCTAACCAGGAAAGAAGGTTGAATTTTATCTGAATCCTAAATACCTGATGACAGCAGTTAGACTGACTGAAGTAGCTAGAAGAGTGCTTGGCACATTGCAGACCCTCACTCTGTGCTGTGCGAATCTGACATTTCCCTTTTGTTCAATGTCCTGTGCTGAATATTGAGCCTCATATTTCCACATACTTAATATGTTGAAGACACCTTTGAAGTTTGCAGGAACCTCTTCCTTTAAAAATGGATTACACAAAGGTCCTCAGAGCCGATGGGGACTTGTTTAAATTCACTATGTATGTTATATATGTACATAGAAATACATAAATCTCTCTGTATTTTGTTACTGTGTACTGAGTACTCAGTGCCAAGTATCATACTTAGTACTTTGCTCTCATTGAATGTTTGCAGCAATGGTGAGCAGGGAATCCTTGTCCTATTTTATGGATGAGAAACTGAAGTTCATGTTTACTTCCTTAGCCAAGAGAGTGGCAGAGCTGAGCTCTGAACCTAGACTCCGTAACTGGAAGCCTACCCGTGTCCTTAACACTGCACCCTATTGTACACTGAGAGTGTACCGAGCCGTGCCGTTGCCCAGGCACTAGGGAGAGCAGAGCCAGGAAGGCAGGAGGACAAGTGTCTCCCACCCTCCTGTAAGAAAGGCGTCCTGACTCGGCAAGCACAGAACAGGACATGGGGGGAAATCCAGAATAACGTGCTTGTCGCGGAATGTCTCGGAGCTCTGAGCGGCTTCTCCCAGGAGGGATGGCTGAGGCTTGGTCAGGCCACCGAGCCCAGCCACAGCTTTTCTGCCATAGCAGGGAAAAATATGAACATAGTACGAATCTTAAAACCTCCAAATCTGAAAGCATCCAAAGCAGCACTACTCAGTCACAAAATAAACACTCCTGTGTTACTTGGATCCAAGTCTAACTAAAAGGAATTTCAGGAGAAAAGAGACAGTAAGCCTGCCTCAATTAGATATGAAACCTTCAGCGTGTGTTTGTCATTGAATTCCAAATTCTTAGTGGGCTGTAGATTATGGATGTGTACAGTATATTAGTAATAACATTAACAAAATTTATTTCATGGTTATTTTTTAAAATGCTTTCAAGTATATTAATAATGTGCTTACCTTCACTTTGGTTCCAACACTGATGGTGGCCTGTTGGCCCATTGCTAGAAAAGTGATGAAAATCTTGTCTTGCTCTAAGATGCGTATCCCAATATAATGGTTCAAAGCCAGGAAAACAGGCTTAAATGAAACAAGGGGTGAAGAAGTAATGGAACTTGACCAGTTCCAAGCTCTTACTCTGTTGCCTGCTTTATCAAAATACTGACCTCCCAAGATATTGATGTATACCCTGGAAGGGAATTAAAATGATAAACAGTAACACTGTAATCCAGTGCTGGAATTAGCCCTGTCATGTGCTAACAAAGGCAGTAACAGTTCATGCTAGTCAATAGTATATAAGTAGTGGAAACCTTAGGTAATCTTAAGCGTAATAACACTAGGATGGACTTCTACACTAATTTGAAGAACTGGGTCAGTTTGACACCATACTGATAAACCGAAGTGGGTCTATCAAGGGGCTGGACTGATAAAGAGGGAGCAGGGGAGGTTTCTTTTGGGAAAGGGGGTGGAAACAGGAGAGGAGGCCATTCCTGAAAGAGGGGAGGCTAGTGCTTACATTTTCACCAGGCCACAGTGCAGACCAGTGGGGATAAATGCTGGGGAAGCCCAAACTGGCCTCGGTATGAGAAAACTGTTTTCTAATGGTGCCAACTGTGAGCCTGTGAGCCTGGTGTCCTCCTGAAGATGTCTCATCAAGGCTGGATGGCAGAAGAGGCCTTGGAAAGAGCACCGTACCACAGTGGCAGTGGGACACCACCAGCTGGGCCCCTCCAGTTTTCAGCGTCTCCAGTGCCCCACATTTACCACATTACATACAGATTTGCATGTGTGCACACTAAGATCTAGTGGCGTTGACCACTGTGCCATTCTACTCAATCATCTCCTCCCATTCTCTTACCTTCTTCCAACTGGGATCACATCCCCACCTTGAGGAGAGTTCTGAATACTCAGAAAGTAGGCTTAATTTAATAATGAATTATTTTTTTAAAAAACTGTTATGAATTGCCTGGGAGAAGACAATATCTCATTACCCCAGTATTGATTACTGGTAATAATCTAGTAGCACAAGCACAGATGAAAAACTGAGGCGATTATTTTACTGGATTTGGAAAGGAGTAGATTTGTTTTTATCTTGAAATGTGAATGAAAATAATATTTGGCCAAAATTATCTGGATAAATCAGTCCTTTATTTAATAAGCATTCTTTGAGTCTTTACCCTGTATAGATGTACTGCTATAGAATGGCAAAGATTCAGGATATCCCTTCAAGGATTTTAAGTCCAGCAGGAGAAATGGATGTGCTACACAAAAGACAGACAGAAGTGATGATGGGAATATCAAGGACCAATCAGAGTGCCCAGGAGTTCAGTTCTTGAGTCAGTGGCTCCGTGAAACCAACTGGTCTCCTCTAGAAACTAATTAATAGGAGTGACAATTATTATAGTACCCCACAAAATGTCACATAGAATTACTAGTGAATCCTGAGAGATAAGTGGAAATTTTCCAATATACATGGTGGTCAGGATTGCCTACTGTTTGAATTAAAAACAAATAGCTCACCACATCCCAAATTTCTCACGTACTGGCAGTGCCCAAACATTGCCAAATAATTTAAAGACATAGAACATTTATTTACAAAAGGCTCAAAAAATTTAAATTATATTTTAATTTAAAACCTAAATTTCACTTTGTCAGGCTATATAAAAAATATAAAGCCCTAGAGCAGATGTATTAGTAAATCAAAATGAGATTTGTATTTCTCTTTCCTTCCTTCCTTCCTTCCTACTTTTCCTCCTTCCTCTCCCTTCTTTCCTTCTTCCCTCCCTCCCCTTCCCTCCCTTTCTCCCTCCCTTCCTTTCTCCCTTATTTCTTTTGATTTTTTTGAGATACAACCTTGATGTATAGTCTAGGCCTTCCACTTGCTATGTAGCCCAGTCTGGCCTTGAACTCACAGTTCTCCTGCCTCATCTTCTGGAGAGTTATCTTTATTTCTTTGGAGATTTTGTTTGTATATTATTGCTATTGGTCATAACTACAGAATGTACCTCAAGCATAAGCAGCAAGTATAGTAACTGTCCATTGACAAATTATTTCTACAATGAAGCAGTATAACACCATCAGGGTATAGGCTCCTGAGACTGCTTGGGTGCATATTCCAAATCCTTAGAGTGACAGTATGGTATAGTTAATATTTTCTTTTTGTTTATAAGCAGAATATGATGAGTTTTGTTTGGTATAGTTGCTTAGGATTTTTCCACTGAGAAGCATATGGAATGGCTTCAAACATATCAAAAATATCTCTGAGTTGAACCTTACTATCTAAAGACACCTTTCTTATCATTTCAAAGAAAAATAACAAGCTAGGGGTGTAGCTCAGTGGTAGAGTGCTTCTCTAGCATTGGAGAGGCCTGGGGTTCCATGTCTAGCACCACAAAATAGAAAAAGAAAAGAAACAAAAAGTCCACTAAACAAACACAAAAGCAACTATGGTAAAGAAAGAATTTAGAAGCTTACCAGACGTTCCCATTGGGATGGTAGCAAGAACTTCTGCCAGAGGAATCCAGCACAGCCAGGATGGCAGGGTTAGTGGGTGTGTCTTCCTGGACTATACACGTGAAACCATTTATCTTGTTGGGCACTCGGATGATGGCTAGATTTCCAGATGGGTAGCTGAGATCAGATAAGGTCATATGAGTTGTTCTAATAGTCCTTGACTATCCTGAGAATAAATTTATGAGCGCACACTTAAATTATAAAGCATTCTGAAAATAGGGGTTACTGTTAATACAAAAAGACCCTATAATTTTCATGCCACTCAACATATATTTGTGAAATGTAAAAATCTTCAATAAAGTAATAGCAAAAATAACCTAGCAATATGTAATTATATAAGGATTATGATGTATGATGAAATGGGATTTATCTGAGGAATGCAAGGTTGGCTTAATATCTGAAAATTACTCAGTCTATGGCCATACCACCCTGAATGTGCCCAATCTTGCCTGAAAATTAATCACTGTAGCCTACCACACTAATAGAATGAAGAGCAAAAAACGTGATTATCACAACTGGTACAAAGCATTTGACGTACTTCAACACATTTTCATAGTAAGAAGTCTCAACAGACTTTAAACATAAAGTAACCTGTTATTGATAAGTTATTTTATACTAAAATGGGAATTTAAATGTATTTTTTTAGAGATAATAAAGAGAACCTAGTGGTTCTAGTCAACATAATTGTTATTCTAAAAATGCTATGTTTGCTCTCAATTTTAGATTTTCCTTGTAAAACTTTGTACTATTATCTACTAACATTTTACAAAACTGTGACTTCTAAAAGACAACCTAAGAAGTATGTTAAAATGTTAGGCCAAACCAGGTGTGGTGGTACATACCTGTAATCCCAGCACTCAGGAGGCTGAGGCAGGAGATTGCCATGAGTTCAAGGCCAGCCTGGACTACATAGAGAGTTGAAGGCCAGGCTAACCTGCACGGCTAGATTCTGTCTCAAAAAAACTTTTTAAAAAAGATGATATGCCATCACTTACAAGACAGATGAAATATGATACTGATCCTAATACTAATGCTGACCTGATAAATAACAGAGATAGCTGTTTCTTAGTCATGCTTTATATTTCAGAGTGCCCAATATCTGGATAGGATTATAATAGTTAAAACCTACTGTTCATACTTCAAGACTGGTACAACTGACCTTCTGGCTGTTAAACAAACAAGGCTTGCAGACCAAAGCTAAGGAAAATAACTGAACTAAGAAAGCAGCCAATATTTTGGCCTTTGCTCTCCAAGGTCAGCTAAGACTCAGGGCATGATGGGACCCCTCTAAGAGAATCCTACAACTGCGGGAGGTCATCCAACCTCCCAAGCAGGGAGATTGTTGGACCCCAGAGGACAAGAGTCAACCAGTGTGCACTGTGCTAAAATGAGGGTTACAAAAGAGAGAAATGTCCCCAATGCTCCCAAGGCAAATCATATGGTCGAGGAAGAAAACATCCTGAACTTGGTAAACAAAAACCTCACTAAAACTATACTTAATATTAGAATACTAAGTGCTTTCTCCCTAAGATCAAAATCTAAACAAAGATGTCTGCTCTCGCTACTTCTATTCAATATTGTACTTGGAGTTTCTAGTCATGGAAAGAAAAGAAAATGAATTGTATCCAGATTGGAAAGGGAAATAAAACTGTATTTGCAGATGATCTGCTCCTGTATATGAAGAAAAAATCTTAAAGAATCCACAAAACAAAATTATTAGAACTGATAAATGAGTTCAGCAGGATTGTAGGCTATACAATAATATAAAAATTAGTTCTATTTCTGTGCACTAGAAATGAACATTCTGAAAATGAAATTAAGAAAGCCAGTGCATTATAATAGCATAAAAAAAGAAACATACTGAATGTAATTCACTGTTAATACTGGACTCATATCTAGGCTGATTGGAAGTCCAGAGATAAACACAAGATTAACTCTGAATCATTTTGAAACTCAGCCCCAGCCTTCAAGAGAGTCAAGAAGAACTAATGTCAGGGCATAAATTATAACTAATAATAAAAGTCCAGGAAGTTGTTCAAAATTTATTGGTATGATTAGAACAAACTACATTTTTTCTCATAGAGTTGCGAGAAGTAAAACTTCATTATGCTTCCTCTGGCAATGGAAGTCATTTTTCTGGTTTATTGGTATTTGACTAACTCTGACTGGGATTTAAGAAACTCTGACTAAAAATGATAGTCTTCTACAAAGGGAGGCTCTCAGTTCATGAAAAAAATCCCTCTTCATTTAAAAAAAAAAAAAACCTTTCTAGAGATATTATGTGGCCTTTATATTGGAATATCAATTGTCCTGGGTATCAGCCAGAAGTCCAAATGATCAATAACTTCATGTTCCATTAAATGGATATTGAATTTTGCTATTAAAAATAACATACTGCTCATCGGGTGTGGAAACCAGTATATATTTCAGAGGGAACAAAATCAAAACATTAAAACATCCAAATTTCTTTCCTCTAGAAATTTTGTTCAAGGAAATAAGCAATAAGTATGCAACAGACTATGCACAAAGTTGTTTTCTTAGCTGCTGTGCATAACACCAAAAATTGTGACACCAGCTTTGTTTAGTTGTAGAAAGTAGGTCAGATGAATTCTGGTATGTCCATATAATGAAATTCTGTGGTTATAAGAATGGTATTTATCTATATTTATTGCATATTACATAGTCACAATATTATTTATTATAGTTTAATTATATAAAGGAGCCAGTTATAAAAATAATTAAAGAATTGATTTTTTTTTAATTTTTTTATTATTTTTTACCAAGAACATGTATTGGTACATTGCATACATAATGATCATAATCAACATGGTTATTTTGTACCTGTACATGATACATCTTGGTTTTCCCCCCTCTTCCCCCCTTCCCCTCCCCTCCCTTCCATTCACCCACCCCTCCCTATTTGCAACAAGTGTAACTACACTTTACCA
>PVJO010014651.1:0-47568 GCA_004026905.1 Hystrix cristata | reverse complement strand
GTGTTGCTCCAGGCTGTGCACGGGGGACAGGGGTCACTTGGGGCCTCTCTGCTTGCCCTATGCCCAGGACAGGAGGGCCCCAACCCTACCCACTAGTTCTGGGTGGTTTCCTGGGGCCAAGCAGGGGCAAGGTGGAGCCACAGCCCCCAACACCTTGGCCACCCCTCTGGATGACCCCAACTTTGAGGCCAAGGAAAAAAGGGTCCAAGAGCTTCAGTACTGCCAGGAGCCCCAGAGAGGGGATGAGGCCTGGAAACCAGGACTGCCCCTCTGAGTGGCTTTGGGGTGCCCGCCAGGTGAGCCAGGCACACAGAGGAGAAGAGCAGTACTAGAGAAAAGGGTCTCAGATGTACGTGTCGGGGAGTACAGCTGCTTGGGGGCTCTCCAGGCTGACCAGCAGCTTCTAATCCCCTCCTCTCGGGGGATCCCTGCTGCTCCCCCTAGTCTGGGATGACCGTTAATCTTCATGAGCGAAGCAGTAATATATCACGGCCCGTTAATTACGGGGCCCAGCCATCCATTTAGATCAGAAACGCCTGCTTCCCCAGCATCGGGAGATTGTATCTTTTCCCTGTTGTTAATTGTGATTTATGTGTTTATGTAAAGAAAACAAGGACTCTCTTTAGTGGTGCTCACCGCGCCGGGCCTCAGTGGGAATTTACCCACACGCTTATTTTCTCAGTCATCTGTTCAGGGTGGAGGGTTGGCTGTCCCTGGGGAGCTGGGGACGGGATGGACGGTAAGTCCCTGGCCATCACGGTGGTTAGTGGCCTGACGGGGATTTGCTCTGACTCTGCAAGGCTGTCCCGGAGCAAGCTCGTACAGCAGGAGGAGCCTGTGGGGAGCAGTTCCCCGCTCCCTGGAGCAGGGGCCAGGTCTGGGGGGCCCCAGGTGACCCCTTCTTGGGCTCACCGACTGAGCTGGAGTCGTGTGTGTGTGTCTGGAAGTGAGGCCAGGCCAGGATGCCCTGGCAGTGGGTGCTGCGGCCTCCTGCATCCCGGCTGGGTGCCGACTGTGCTGATGAGCGGGTCCTCCTGGGGGCCGGGCCCTCTGATGTTAGCCCAGGAGACACCTGCGGTGCCCACGCCAACCGCACGCCTGCAGTGCACCCCAGTGCCACACATGTGGCCAGTCCCGGGAGCCCCGCTGGACAAGGCACCACCGACTGGGGCGCACCTGTACTTGTTGGGGAACATCCGCTCGCAGTCCTTGCACTCGTGAGCATGCCCGTCGCTGGCCCCAACGCCGAGGCCCTCCGGCTTAAGCTCGTCCCCCAGGCCCTCGTACAGCACAGCCCCCGCGGAGCTGCACGCATACTTCTTGTGGCGCCGCAGGTCCAGCTTGCACTGGAAGAGCTCGTCACATTCGTCACAGCGGAACGTGGGCTCCTCTGCAAGACAGAGAATGGGGAGGTGGGCGGGGAGCGGGGACCCGCCCAGGCCCACGGGGCCCCTGCCATCGCCCTGGCCTCCTCTGCCTGGCTTCCTTCAGCCTCGCCCTGCGGCTGGGGGTGGCCCTCTGGGGTCTACGGCCCGCTAAGGGACTGGATCTCCGCACTGCAGGAAGGCTGAGTTCTGCCGCCCTCCCAGCGTCTCAGTCGGCCACCCGGCAGGCCGAGGAGGCCCCGCCTAGGAGTGGAGAAGGGAGCCAGGCCTGGGGCTTTGTTTATGAATTAGGAGAAAAAGGACGACAGAGCTCTAGCACATATAATAAATTATTGTCGTCAAGGTCAAACAAATTAAAAGGGGGGCAGCTATTATTAAGTTTACGAGGCAGCATCCTGACCACTGTGCCAAGCCAAACAATCAGCCCGGAGCTGTGATCCCAGCAGAAGTAGGGGGCTTTGGGCCCGTCCCACCCTCCTTCCGCTGCGGCTGTCGGCACAGCAGCTTCTACCTAAGGCAGGTGTCCCCACTGCAAAGGATACTGTGTCCCACCCAGGCCTGGGGGGAAAACACCTGCTCCCAACTCTTCCCAAACAAGCCGAAGGGTGAGCCTGTGTGAATGTGTGTGCACATGCCAATGTGCATGGCTGCATGAATGCACGTGTACACTTGTGCACAATATGGAGTCGTGTGAATGTGTGCACAAGTGCAAATGTGTGCGCGTGAATGTGAACATCAAAGCCTAGCCACACCCATGTTTGTGCATCTCATGTGAATGTGTGTGCACATGGGGCATATGGACTTGTGTGCATGTGTGTAAGTATGTATGACTGGAGCATGTATGCATTTGTGCATGTTTGTGTGTTCACTGCATGTACACTTTGCATGGTGATTATGCATGTGTTTTCATGTGTGTGCCCATACATTTGGGGGTTCTATTTGCATATGTGTACATGTTATGTGTGTTTTCGTGCGTGTGTGACTAGTATGAGTGCTGTGTGTATATGTGTTTTTATGTGCATATGGATACAAGTGTGAACGTGTGTGTGTACATTTGTACACATGTGTGCTGTCTGGGTGAGTGTGCCCACACAGGACTGGCTGTACCCAGCACTGAGCAGAACCTTAATAAACAGGGGCTAAACTTTGGCTACAAAGACCTGAACTGAGGCTCGGGGGCAGAGGCAGGCAGAAGAGGCGGGGTGGACAGAAGAGGGGCCACCATGATCATGGGCCGTTCAGAATCCTGGGGAGGGGCTGAGCCACCCTGCAGCCGGGGCAGCACGGCATTCAGCAGGGAGGGCCGCCTCCCGCCGATCAGAGCTTCCCTGAGCCTACACATGGAGTTGTTGTTCTAGTGCTGTCTTGGGTCACACTGGGCACCACTAATGACAGGTACTCGTAGCCTCCACCCTGAGTCATGGACACCCAAAGCAGAGACTCGTGGGGCTGGGCTCTGAGATGCTGCTGCTGGTCCCATGGGACAACACCCACCCCGACGCCAGAGCTGGGGTGGACTTTTGTTTGCATCTTAGTAAAAGGGCAAATTCCGGGTAGCAGGAAAGGGCTGCTGGGCCAAGAAGAGCCCTGGGCGTCTGTCGTGAGGCCTACTGGGCAGGTGCTACCTGTGGATCTGCAGATCCTGGCATCGCCCCCTCTGGGTGACCTGGCCCCAAGGCTCAGCTGAGCCTGCCCCGAGGACAGAGGAAGAGGCATCAGGACCTCAGAGTGCGTGGAACCCAGCTGATGGGCCAGGCTGGGACTCGGGCTCGTGACACCTCTGCACTGCCACTGGGCATGGCGGGCTCTGTCCTAACTTCTCCAAGGAGCGTTGCCCAGGAGCAGTGTCTACAGGAGCTGAGCAGAGAAAAGCTTTCCAGGCGCTGGGCACATCCTCAGGTGCCAGGATGGGACCCTGGCGGGCTCATGGGTTGGGAGGAAGTGGGCAGGAAGACACGCTCCAGGCCTGCAGGTGTGGCCCTCAAATTCAATTCCAGCCTGCAACCTCTTTTGGGAGTCTGGTGGACAGTAGGGTAAACACAGTGCCAGCCTCAAGGCTTACGGGCCCCCTCTAGGGGCAGGCGCCATCCCAGCACTGTCACAGTGCTCATGCGCTGGACCCTGGCTGGCAGTGGTGAGGAAGGCGAGCAGGGGCAGCACCTAGGACGGAGAGTGGCTGGGCCCCAGTTTCCCAGAGGGTCGAGTTTGGGGTGCTCACCATCCTCCTCTGCAGCCTCCCCTTGGCGCCAGAGGTTCAGAGCTGCACTTGAGAGGCAATCCTGGGGGGTCTGAGCGCCAAGCATCCCTGTTGGCGCTGGGCCCACGGACCCCACCAAGCTGCTCTGTGGGCTGCAGAGGCTGAGGCAGGAGGGCCTGCCAGGACCAGGAACACAGGAAAGACCACTTCCTGTCAGGCCTTTCCTGGACCCAACTAAAAGCAACCATAGAGTTGAGATTTGAAAACAAAGACAAGAACAGGGCACGGCAGTGCACACCTGTCATCCCAGCACTTGGGAGACTGAGGCAGGTTCGAGGCCAGCCTGGACTACACTGAGTCCAGGCCAGCCTGAACTACATAGCAAGAACCTGTCTCAAAAACAAACAAACAAAAAAACAAAGACAAGAAGAAATGCCACCTTCACCCGTCCACAACACTGACCGACTAATTTTTTCATCCTGATTTGGAATTTGGGTTTAAAATGAAAGTTTTGAGATTTAAAATGACCACTCATCCTGATTCTCACTGATGGCGCCGGAGGGCACCGGAGACGGAACTGACCCCGGCGACAAGCCTGTCCTCTTCCTCCTGTCCCCAGCCGGAAGGGCAGAGCCAGGGTGGGACCAGTCTAAGCTTCACCCACCCAGGCCTGGTGTAGATGGATCTCCCGGCTCTTTCCAGGCAGTGAGGATGATAGAAGCATGCACCTGGGGCCTCCTGGGTAGATGGCTTTCATTCTCCCATTCTGTGTTAAAGAAACACTAAGACATGCTGTGACATTCCAGTATCGCCCCCAGGCTTCCCATCCTGTCACAGTGTCTGTTGCCTGTCTCCCTGGGCTACCCTGTGCGTGTCCTCCCGCCCCAGTGGAGAGGGGAAGTTTAGCCATTACAGGCTTTCAAAACAGAGGACAACTCTCTTCGCTTTTGCCCGAGAGCAAGAGGTTCTCATGAAAAGCACGTTCTTCCCCCGCATCACAGGAGTCAAAACAAAGTCAGCTGACCGAGGGACTCACATGGCTTCCCTCCCTCCAAGCCACCTGTATGGCTGCAGGGACACTTGTTTGTTTTTGGTACTGGAGATTGAACCCAGGCCTTCACACTGAGCTACATCACAGCCATTTTTGTTTTGTTTTGAGAGAAGGTCTCGCTAAGTGGCCTAGGCTGTGTTTGAACTGGTGATCCTCCGGCCTCGGCCTCCCAGAGTCCTGGGATTACGGGCCTGTGCCACCAAGCCTGGCTTTGGGATGGCATTCTTACACTCAGTCCAGAGCTGTGGCGATGCTGTTCTCCCACGTGTGTTCTGGCAAACAAGGGCTCCTTTCCCTCCTGGCCACCCGAACTCGGTCCCCCTCAAGCCCCCTTCTTCCCGCAAAAGCACAAAAAGAGCAATTCAAAGTGGAACTCTGCTCACGCAGATGCGATGGGGGTCCAGGGCCGGGGTGGAAGACCCACCTTCCATGTGACCCATACCACACCATGCCACGGCAGCCTGCGTCTCGCCTGTCAAAGCCGCCCCTTGCTTGTCTAGCTTAAGTTCCATCGGCAACTTGCACGGCGGAGCAGGAACATAACAGAAAAATAAATCAGTGCCTAATGGCTTTGAGAACCGAGGGGTTCACAATTATCCGGCATCCACATGCTAATCTTCAACTCCAACCTCAAAAGGGCTCAAGAGCTGCTCCAAGTTCCTGCAGGGATAAGGGGCCGGCTGCATTTAGCTGGGGCCATGGAAAAGATTTTTTATGATAATTATCTTAGTGAGGAACGTTTTTGCATTTTCTTTCTGCGCAATTCAGAGTTTAGCTGGGGGTGGGGTGGCCGTTGGGGAGTCAAAGAAGCGACCTTGACAGCCGAGGGAAGAAAAGTCAAATATTTGATGTTGGACTATTATGTGTGGGAAGCAATTAGCCCACGAGTGTTTGATAGATTATTAGGAAAATGTAGACCCAGGTTATTTAGTGCTGGGAGTTGGGGCCGGTGGGGAGCAGGAATCGAGGTTTTTAAAAACCTTTTGGAAGAAAGAAATGTCATTGTACAAACGAAATCCCACAGCCAAACACTCTCTTAAGTTAAGCAGATTTGTCTTCTAGAGTCTCGTGTGTTCTCCAAGACTCACGGGTCTTTTCAACAATTATTTTAAGGAAAATGAGACCTTTCTCTTGCTACCCAGATTTTGGCAATTTATTTTTCTTTTCTCAACGGCCTAATGAAAACCAAGCTTTACTGGAGAGTACAGACAGGAGCCAGCTGGTGACGTTGTCCTTCTGTGCTGATTTCTGTCTGACAGCTCGGGGACCCTGAACGCTGCGCTAGCAGAGGGTCGAAAGGGTAAACTAAGGCAGCATTCTCTGGGTCTGGCCTCAGAGCCTTCCTGCTCGCGCTCCCTGGCCAGCTGTACACTCCTTCCCGAGGAAGGAGAGTGGCTCTCTGAGACACGAGAAGCATGTGGTGAGTGGCATTAACCATTAATCCTGCGTGTCCGCAGGGGAGGGCGAACCCAGGCCCTGGTCTCCCACCTGAGCAGGAATCGCAGTCCTGGGACAGCTGAAAGGAGGGGGCGCTTCTCTGTCCACTGGTGAGGTCTCCAGCAAAGAAAGGACATTCACGTGTGACCCCGGGGCCACCTTCCTTGGACCCCATGCTTAATGATCTGAGGAAGTGACCCAAGCCCATGTTTCAGAACTCTAAGTCTAGTCAGGCTTGGTGGCACACGACTGTAATCCCAGCATCCTGGGAGGCTGAGGCAGGAAGATCAAGGGTTTGAGCCCAGCCTGGGCAACATAGTGACTTGGCAAAACTGTCTGAAGATCAAAAATCAAACATTGGCTGAGGATATAGCTCAGAGTGAAGGCCCTGGGTTCAATGTCCAGTATCACAAAAAAAAAAAAAAAAAAAAAGGAACCCCATCCCCTAGTCTGTGTAAATCTGGTGTGTTCTCAAGCATCCTCTCAGAGGTACTTGGGTGTGGACAGACAGAACCCCAATGGGCAGGTTCCGCCTGGCGACAAAGGACAAGGTGATTTCGGAGCTTTCCACAGCCTGGGAAGTGCTGAGGGACTCCCGCCCCACAGTGAGGCCCAGCCCGGCCTAAACACGCCCTCCGCCAAACAGCATTTCCTCCAACACTATATGGATTTTACACCATGGGTGGGAGCCACTTCCAAAGACACCTGTGCTACTCTCCTACCTTATAGCAGACAGAGCTTCGCACATGACAGCTCTCTGGGGAAGCCCCGCGGCAGGCCCCCAACTTCGCTCTTTCCCCTCCGCTCCCCCTCCCCCATCCTGTCCTTTTGTTCCATATTGGGAAAAGCTGATGATAATGATGATGACACAGTTTAAAACGTCCAACACTGCAAAGATACCACTCTACACAACCCTGATTTGCCAATGTGCGAGCTCTTCTGCAAGTCAGGATGTGACTCCGGGCCCCAAGGAAGGAGAGAGAAGTAGGCCGGCACCCTATGTGCTGGTCTGGCCCTCACCAGCACTAGGTGACAGACTCCGGCAGTGGGCGGGGTCTTACCATCGGGGCCAGGCGGCACGGCGCGCAGGGAGTAGGTGCTTTCCTTCACATGAACCAGCAGCTCCTCGCCCGGCTCGACGTCCTTAATGACTTTATAATAAATCTAGGACGAGAGACCAGAGAGAGCGTGTCAGGCTGGTGCAGTTCATCGCCGTCTGCAAAGGCACTTGGCGCACTCAGCCCCACAGGCTGCTGCACTGCTCATGGGGAGGCCGGGCTGGCCGCTCGACCTGGCTTCTAATTGCCTCTAAGAGGTTCCCTCGGGGCGTTCTGCAGCGTAAGAAGGACCAGAGCCCCTTTTAATTGGTTCCATCCTGCTCTGGGCTATTGACAGAGAGGGCACAAAATTAAACAGGCTAGGGTCAGCGTGGACATCCCCTACCTGGAGCACCCCGGGAGCCCTCCCAGGCAGAGCTCCTGCCGTCAGGATCTGGGCCCCCACCCCGCTCCTCTCCCTTCAGTAACATGGCTGAGTGCTGCGCGGGTGGGTGGGAGGCTGTTTGTGAGGCTGGCTGTGAGTTGGGCTTCGGCCTGGCTGGCGAGGGCACCAGGCTGGGTTCAGGAAGAAGTGAGCAGGGACCCCCTTGGCATGTCCCCTCAGTAGCACCGCTCTGAACCATGCACCACTTGTCACCTTGTGCCCTGAAGGCAGATGTCATCTTGCAGGGCTTCGGGTGGTGGCAGCAATGGAGGAAACTAGTGGGTCAGAAAGGGGAGGCCGGGCCATCGGGCACTGTGGGCAGTGACTGGGGAGACCTGCGACTCCTCCTGACTCTGCCTCGCTGTCCCGGCCTCTGCAGACACCAGCCACACAGGCCTCGGGGGGTGGGGCCTGCTCCTCTGTGAGTTTGGCTGACTGGCACCTGCCCCGAAGGCCACAGCAGTGCCCGGGAGAGGTGGGCACGTGGGCTCTGTCCTGAGGTCAGGAGCCAGTCAGCTCTCAGCAGCCCATGGCCTGGCCTGAAGATGGACCGGCAGAGGCAGGAACTTCTCCAGGAAGACAGGACCAGCCTCAACTCGGGTGCCGGGTATTCCAGTGACTGAGTGGACTCCTGGACAGGCTGGGGCTGAATTTTCACAAGGGCGAAAGTCTGTTCAAGGAAGAAGGAATCATGGAGTCTGACTTCTTCCAACTGGGGATTAAACTGAGTCTCGGGTGGCTGCCCCCTCCAATCTGCAAACTCTGTGATGGGCAAAACTCCAGAGTGACAGTGTAAACACCACAGAAGCTGCAGTGTCCCCAGCATGCACTGGCTGCTGTCCCAGGACACTGGCCTGCGCTTCAGAACCCAGCCCGCAGCACAGAGGCGGGAAGGGAAACCTGCAAGTACTGACTGAACCGGGAGCCTTGGGCTGCCCAGGCTCAACCCAAACCGACAGCACCGCTTCCGGCCGGCTCAGAGTGGGCCAGAGGGGTGCAGGGGTGGAGGCTGCAGGCACTCCTGGTACCCAGCTCACCCCCTCCACCCTCTCTGAGGGCTGCAGGCACTCTAGGATCCCATATTCCCACTCCCAGCTCACCAGGCCTCCCAGGACTCCTACTCTGGCTCCAAGGACAGGAGCCTCCTGGCTCCCTGACCACAGGGGTGGACACCGCCTGCAGCCGTGAGCAGCCTCCACCATCCCCTCCTTCCCAGGAACCCTCCTCTCCCTCAGCACTTCCTTCTCCTCCCTTGGGGTGCCCACCTCCTGCTGGGGTACCTGGTGGGGTGCACAGGGGATGAAGAGCAGAAGCCCTGGCTGCAGGGACTTTGAGCCAGAAAATAATTAATCACTATCAGTGCTAATCGAGAGGCCCCTGACCTGCCTCCACCAAGGGGGAACAGGTACAGGGTCTCCACCTTGCCGAAGGCCCGGAGCGCAGCTGGTTCCGAATGGCAGGAAAGGGCTTAAACAGGAGCCTAGGGAAAGCCACATTCCTGGCCCAGCAGCCAGTGACTTCCCGGAACAAAGGCTGGCAGGACCCAGTCAGTGGGGCCCGGGCAGCTCCCGGCCTCCAAGGCTGGCGGGAATAATTGCCGGCACCAATCAGCTGCTCTTCAGGTCCTGTCCGGTGTTCACTACGACCCATGGCTGCCTGAGCCTCCTGGACAGGCTGGGGTTGAATTTTCACAAGAAGAGAGAAAGTCTGTGGAAGGAAGAAGAAACCCTGGGGTCTGGCTTCCTCCAGCCCCAGAGCCATGTGTGAGTCCCGGAGTCGTTCCTTGCTGGGATCTGAGGGTGGAAACCTCCCACCAATAGCTGACATCACTAGCACCAATAAATGTCGGCTCTACACGGCTCTAAAAAATGATGCCAAACTGCCAAGGCCTGCCGTTGGGCCCCTGTTTCCTCTGCTCAGCTTCGTTCCGCGGTGACATCGGGTCTATTGAACTTGGGCGAACACCGCGGAACAGAGGTCCTTGGAATTATGACTGTGCTTAGTGTGACCCGGCCTATTTTCTTCGTCTTTTATCACTTTCCAGACACAAAAAGGAGGTCCTTGGAGGTAAACGGAGCCTGGGGACAAATAACTAGCCACCCTCTCCACAAAAGGCAGGGAGAGAAATTGCCTGAGGGAAGCTGGATTCTGAAAATGATCACAGCCCCTCACACATCCTGAGAGACAAAGAAATGTTTTACAGTGTCCGTCAGCTTTTAGGTGCTGTCTCCTTGGGGTTCCTGGAGTATTTGTATAAATATCAGCTCAGTTCACAAAGAAAGACACTACTTCTGGCTACAAGACTTAAGTGCCACAATTTTCATTCCTACTTAATCTAAGAATTTTGACATTTCGATAAATGAAATATGCCTAGGTCACCCGGGGCTGAGATCCCCAGACTGCAGCTCCAAAGTCAGGCTGAACACAGGCGGCAGCCACCACTGTCTCCTCCCTGGAACAAATGATTCTTTTCAGTCCATCCAGTGCACTTCCACACAACTTAATTTTTCCTCGTTTGACTTGCCTGAGAAACTTTAAAGGCACATGGGACTAAAATAGGTCAAATGTCTTTCCCTGTGCCTTTCTTAAAAAAGAAAACCCAGTCCCTCACCATCCTGGACTTCAGGGTTCACGGGGCTTGAACTGGCGAAGGCTTTGGTGTGTCTCTGTGGTGTCCATCACCAAGACGTGCGTGTGGCAAGCGGAATTTGAATTTTCCCAAGGTGACTGCTGCAAAGCAGGTTCATCCAGTGACCTGGCCTGTGGATGCTGGTCCCAAGGTCATGCCCGGGCCTTTCCTCGTGTGTCTCTTGGGATCTTGGAGACTGGCTGGGCCAGTCATGCTGTTGCTAGGCTTCAGGGACTGTGGGAACTTCACCGACTGCTCGTCGTGCCCAAACCTCAGCCGGTCTCTCTGCAGGTCGATGCCCGGAGCTCCGAGGCTGGCTGAGGGTTGAGCATTTGGAGTTTAGAAAACAACTCAAAGGTGCTCCCAGCCAGCGGTGATGGCTCCCTGGGATCAGTGCAGGAGTCTTCCTTTCTGTTTCCTGACTGTAGTCTTCTCCTGGCCTGTTTTTGTGGCCTTCAAGGGGCCGGCAGGATCGAGGAGATCGTGGTTCTGGGCTGGGCACCCTGGGCAGGCTCCAGGGACACCTGGACAGCTCCTTCCTCTGGCCAAAGAGAGGAGAAATCTCATCGGCAGCCTTGTTCTCTTCCCATGCATCACTGAAGCAATTTTATTTGTACCCAAATCTTTATTATTTTGTTGCTATATATTTTGCCTCTTTCCCAGCAGCTCATGGATTTAAAAAATTCTATACATTTATCCCTTTCTTAGTTGTGCAGTTTGGATCAGGATTGTAAAAACATAAATCATTTGTCCAGAGTTAAATTGTATACATTCTTCAGTGACTTCTTCTATACAGGGTGGCATTTGATTCGGAAGGAAAGGAACACACATTCTGACAATGGTTCTTGGATCATGAAGGTGAAGCCCGATTTAAACATTTTGTTTTACAAAACGAGGACCAATTGGTTCCCCAAGGGGGCCCTGCAACACGGGACACTTTTTCTGAATCAAAACAAATTTGATATAGTCTGAAAGTCTTTTGTCAACTGGTTAAGAAACACTACAAGGAGTCCCCTAACTTCCTCTTCTCATTTTCAAAGAGAACATTGTGCCTAATTGTTGGAGGCTACCATTTGAACTGACCAAATTAAAAATTTATGATTTTTAATTTTAAAAATGATGTAGGATAAAAGTAAAAGGAGTAAGGAAATGTCAGGGGTTCGGAGCAAGATGATGGATGTCAGACACCCCCCGTTTAAAATTCCAGCACCAGCAGATCACACTCCCTGACGGGAAAGAGGGGTCCAGGTCAGGGCCAAGGAAACGAAAGCAAAAGAGAATGGGCTGAGCTGGCAGGCTGCAAGATCAACTGAACAACACCAGGTTTTCATTAAAAACAAGTGCTGGCTTCTTCGGTGCGGTGCGGGGTGGTGTCGGCCCGTCTTCCAAACAAACGCCTTTGGTTCCAGCTCCGAGGAGGGGCCGCTCTGGCGGGAGACATGGGCCTTCCTGCTCAGCTTCACCAGTGGAGGCTGGGGGCACTTCAGGCTGCTGGCCACGGGCTTGGCATGGCACCCTGGCCCCTGCCTTGCCTGGGGACGCACGGGTGTCTTGGGACTCTCAAGGCAGGCGGGCTGCGTGCGCTGCCCTTCTGGACTGGGGTGCTGCAGGTAACCAGAGAGCAGCTTGGGGAGGTGAGCTGGGGAGTGCGATCGCAGCCCAGCCCCACTCCCCAGCCCGCTGGCTGATGGCCATCCTGCCACCGACATTCTTGCTCTATCGAGGCAACGCGAGAAAGAGAGAAGGCCGTGCTGTGAAGGGGCCCTGGCCGCCCCCACTTCCTCCTGTGGGTACTTGGCTTCCAAGCTCTTGTTTTCTTTCTTAACATGAAAACAAATTCAGGAACAGACCCTGCCTGTGTCCTGCAAGCATTTCAAACCCACTCATTTGCTCATAATTGCAGGAGAAAGAACCACCCAGGGGTGACCTGGACGTCCCGAGTTCCCCAAACAGAAAGGAAAACTTGGTGGCCGGGCAGAGGCGGCACGGTCTCCAGCACCGTCTCCAGCACCCAGAGCAAACTCAGGCACTTGGGGCGCTGCCCTGCTCTTGGGCTCTGCAGGATGTCAATGCACCCAGAGTCAGGGGGCTCCAGGCAGATCCAACTACCCTGACACCCCAGGGCCAAACCCTGCCCTTCAGTCTGTGGCAGATGTTTTGTTCCTACAGACTGGACAGGCCACTGAGAGCACTCGCGTTTGGAAGCAGGGCACCACTGGCCACAGAAGGGCCTGGTGAGCCTGGACCACGGTCCATCTGTGGCTGCTTTTTGTGTATAGCAACTACAAGTCACCTTTCAGGTGACAGGGCCAGGCCTGGGAGGAAATCATGGCCCGTGTGGCTTCTGCTGCCACTCAGCTCCCCATCCTGAGCCACACGAAGGGCTACTGTGGGCACAAGGGCCGGGCCGGTCTCTGCTCACAGGTTCCCTCGGGCGGGAGCTCCCAGAGTCACTGAACCGGGAGGGGACCTTGGCGCCTGGCGGTAGCAAGGAACCAGAGCCAGGAACACTTTCCTGCAGCCCCGCAGGCACGAGTGAGTTCATAGAGATGGCACCCGAGACAGTGAGGGGCACAGAGCTTGGCAACCTCTGCTGTGCCACCTGCCCTGCATCCATCCATGGCCAAGGACCAGGAAGCAGCGTGTTGCGGGGAGGCCCCTGGGAAATGTGCTGGACGGGTGCTGAGCCCTGCTGCTCAGGACCGCTTTTGCTCACGTCCAGATCCCCCAGCCTCAGGGGCCGCACAGGATCAATGAGCCACCTTCTTCCTGGTCAAGGCGGGAGCATCGGGAGAGGCTGGGTAAGGTGGTGGCTGGTGGTCTGGGCAGGGCCCCGGCAGCCGTGAGCTGCACAGAACCAAAGTGGGGTGAGTGGCCTTGCTGCCACAGCCCGGGTCACAGCCCGTGGAGCCACCGCTCCCCGACCTCCCCCGCGTCCCAGCCTGTGGGTCTCTCTGAGGACATGGGCACTGGCAGGCCAAGCTGTGAGCTCACATGTGTCCTGATCGCCACGAGCAGCAGGTTCCTGGTCGCACTGCAGTCCACACACCGAAGCGTCTTCAGTTCAGAGTGGCCTCGGACCTCCGCGTGTGGGAGGGCTCGCCTCCTCAGGGCTGTGGCTTCCAGAAGGCTCTCTGAAGACCCCCAGACCCTCTTCTCTCCCGCGCCTCTCTTCTGAGAACTGGGGCTGAGCTCATGTGTCTTGAACTTTAAATCCAGGCTCGTGTCCTTCTGACTCAGATTCTCTCTGCTGAATGCACTGGGCAAACTCGACACCACGCCGTGCGGCATGGAGGTCTGATGCCGACCCCGTCCCTCTGTGTGTGTGCTGCCGGGGAGGTGGTGTGTGTGCGGGCATTTCAGGGACAGAGAGTGTGAGCTTGTTCACTGAAGTGTGTTTTTGTATGCAAAACAAATTGTTCACTTACATGTGAACATATGTATGTGTATGCATGTATGTGTGCATGTGCATGGGTGTGTGTGTACATGGTGGGTGTATGGTGTCCACAGCGACCCGGAAATCCTGGTAGAAGCTGTTGGGATCATGGAAATCTGAGAAATCCCATTAATATCATGTAATATTTCCTTCTCAAAGAGAACTCTGTCTTTGAAAGTATTTTTTATTATTAATATTTGAGGAAAGCTTTAATTTAGCCACACAGAGGGTCAAAGTGGCTTGTGTGCCTCCCCGGTCAGGACAAGGAAACGGAAGTGCTTTGTGCGGAGGCCAAGCTGTCCCCAGAGAGAGCAGTACTGCCTCCAGGAGACGCTTTAACAAGGAGCGTGCGTCCAGATTCCCTTTCCAAAGGTATTTCTGAAAGCCACTTCATTCAGGCAACAAACAGGTACTGAGGACCTGTGGGTTTCTGAGAGCAGTTTTTGTATCTTTGGAGTTTAAATGTTATTATTCGAAAGCAAACACATCCTGTGAATCGCCCACTTTCCTTGGATGGCTGAAATTCTGAGCTGGGATTTGGGCTGGAAGTGGAGCGGCAGGTACCTCTCTGTGCCTCCCTTCCTGGCCGGCTAGTCTCCTCTGCTGCTTTCCTGGGCTTCCAAGGGCACTGCCTCACAGTTTGTCAAGTTCAGAGGCGCAGCTCCTCGGGGCCACTGGCGGGAACCTGGAGTGCCCATCACACCTGGTGTCCCACTGTGCCATGACAGGGTGTCCCCAAGGCCAGGGCTCCTCCCTCCTGCTGTTCAGATGGAGGGGTTTCTGTCGTGGACCTTTTGGGGGTTGCATTCACACCCCGAGTTCCTTCTAGGGGTGGAGCCGTCACTCGGCTCATGGCCCTAAACCGGAGAGAGTGACCTGAGAGGCCGCCTGGGAGACGAGTTCAGCAGGTGAGAGCATGTGGGCTCGGAGGAGAGGCCATGTGCTTCTCCGTGAACATCAATTTGGGGCGGGGAGGGGGGACACACGTAGGGTCAAAGGGAAGGGAGGGAGAGGGGCTGTCACTTGCCTTCCTGGTCCTGACACTAGGCAGACAGTTTGACCCCAGGCGGAGCTCAGATAAAAACTTCCCTGAAGTATTCATAATAAAACAAAGATTCTTGAAGACAGACCTCTCTCTCTGTCTCTCTCTCAGATGGGGTCTTGCTCTGTAGCCAGGCTGGCCTTGAACTCACAATTCTCCTGCCTTGGCCTCCTGAATGCTGGGATTAGGTGTGTACCACCATGCACCTGAAGACAGGTTTCTCCTGAGAAGCTTACATGTGTTTGAAAAGCTGGCCTTGCAAAGACACCTACCTTCTTGCTTTGGTTTATTTTAGAGTCCTGAAAACCTTTATTTCCTAAACAAAACCCCGCATCCTCTCCTCTAACCTGCATCGCAGACACAGCCCTGCCAGCCCTGCCGCGTGCCCGGCTGCCTGGCTGCCCGGCAGAGGAGGTTCGCTGCAGGCTCATGCCCTGGAGCTCTGGGTGCCTTCACCTCCTTCACTTGATTTCACCTTCATCTGGAAACAGGAAGCTATTTTTTTCTTTCTGCTTTAATGTTTAAAGTTATCCTTTTGCTTTAATTCTTTTACCGTATTACATTTTTGCAACCAGAATTTTTTTTTTCCGAAATTTTTGGTCCTAACCTGAAGGCCACCAGGGTCAGCTCACTGCCCTGTCTGGAGCCGACTGGGGTCCAGCGTCCTGTGGAACCAAGTGCCTGGCCTGGACTGAGCCAGGCGGGGAGCACTGCTGGGCCTCCTCGGGGTTCACTCGCAGAACTTCTGAACGCACAAGAAACATTCTCTAAAGTCAAGGGCTTGAGCCAAATTCAATAGCTTGCGCGTCTCCTGGAGAATGCGCTTTTGTTATGTGGGCTTCACGAACACTTTTTAAAGCAAGGGAACCCTTTTCTTGCCTATGAAATCTCACATGTAGCTCTAAGGTCCAGGCAAAAGCGAACAGCTCTCCAGAAGGGGCTGGGGCTCCTGGCACCCCGGAGGGACCCAGAGCTCTGGGGACACGGAATGAAAGCGCCACCGGGGCCCAGCTGGAGTGTGGTCAATCTCCAGGGCCAGCGGCAAACTTGCATCCAAGGAGAGAAAGTGGCAGCAGCTGCCTTTTGGAGCTGGAAAGAACTTGGTTCCAGTCTCCTGGGAAGCCTGCAGGCCTGGGGTGGCTTCAACCAGCCACGGGACTCGAAGAGCTGGGGAGTAGGAACAGGATGGAAGGGGCCCCAGACCTGGCAGGGCCTGGGCTGAAGTTGGAACCACACACTCAGGAAACTCCTAGGTGGTTGCTAGTGGCCAGAACCTAGTGCCAAGACAAGACCCTGCCTGTGGCAGGCTGGGCAGGCTGGGCAGGCTGTGATCGGGATTCTCAGGGGCTCTGGGCAGTGGGGGCCCTTGAGCAGCGCTCCAGTTGGCAGCCAGGCCCTTCAGGCAGGGGTCTGGCATGTTTGTTCCGCGACCCTCATATCTAGCAGGCAGCCGCATTTGCAGGGAAGTTGGCCACTGGTTCGGAGCCTGCCTGCTCCCTCTCCAACCACACTTCTTCTCAAAACCATTACCTTTCGGCACACAAGCAATGTGGGCCCCGGGCCTGCTGACCCACAGCTCCCACAGGTAGCTAGGCTCCCCAAGTGTCAAACGGCTGCCCCCACAGCAGGACAGGGCTCAGCAGAAGGCCCAGCAGAGGCTCAGCTGCCTCTCACCTTCGTGCCGTGTCCCCAAGGCCAACGCCAAGGGGCAGAGTCCCCGCGTCCCGGGCCGGACCTACCTGCTCGTTGATCTGGCACATGGTGAGGTTCTGATCGTCACAGGAGCAGGCCACACGGATGTACTTCAGCCAGCTGCTAGCACCCGCCTGGCTGGCGTCCACACAGAACTTCTCGCTGCCCAGGTCCTCGGAGATCTGTCAGGGAAGAAGCACACTGAGGGTCAGAGGGCCCGGGGCTACGGATCATGCACGTGGGCCCCGCAGGCTCCAGGGACAATGACACATGGGAGCCTGGACTCAGCCAGCCCCAGGCACCAGTGTGTCCCAGGGCCACCCGGACACCTGTGCCCAGAGACTCTGCGAGTCTGGTGGAGAGGTGGAGGACAGTGTTTTCTTTTCTCACCGAGCAGATCACTTCCCTGGCCGGGCAATAAAACGAGAGTCTCTGGTGTTGCAAAACCTCCGCAGCGAAGCCGTCCCAGGTGTGAGAAAGCAGAGGCCCCACGCCCAAGAACAGAGCCCTCTGTTAAGGACATTTGGGTGCTGGGTTAGAAAAAGACTCTTTTGAAGGTAAAGGTGTCACTGGGGTGTACAGCTGTGCCGGAGGCTGGGTGTGTGTGTGTCCTTGTGTGCATCTTCAAGTGTGCATGCCTGTGCCTATGTGTGCATGCTCACGTCAGCTTGCACATCACCCCGAAAGGAAGAAAAACTATGTTGTTTCCTTAAAACTGGAAAGTTTCAGTTTGACACCCGGTGACATGCAAATGCCCAGCTTTTCTCACCACGCCTCCCTCACCCTCCAGAGCTCCCTGGAGCTTGGCTTTCTTTTGTTCTTGCTGTTGTCTTTTGAACGCCGCTGTGGCAGGTTGGGTGGCAGCTTCTCAGGCTTGTTTTCTGATCTGCACTGTGCCCCCACCTCTGAGAAGGTTTCTCAAGAAGGCCTGGCCTGCAGGACCTCGGGGCGCCCTCCCATCAGTGTTGCTTGGTGCCGGCTGCAGTTCTGAACCAGTTGCGGTTTTGAAGCCCAAGCCTGGGAAGCCTGAAGCACCCCGGGCAGCTTCCTGGGCACAGAGCAAGCAGGGGATGGGAGGCAGGCTGGCGGGCGGGGGCTGAGGCCACCACACCATACTGAGGTCCTAGAAGTAGAGAGGCTGCGACCAGGTGTGTCCCGGGGGCAGCTGCATTCAGGTGTGCGCAGGTATTCAGGAATGCAAGGTGGGCAGTTTTGTCCAGATATATGCAGGCAAGCAGGGAGGACAGGAGCAGGGAGGCCAAAGGACTCAGTGTCAGGCAGGGAGGCGGCGACCATCTGGGTAGACATGTGCTGCCGATTCCAGGCATCATGGATCTCTGACTCCCGAATGCTTCGCATGAACAGCAGGACCCGGAAGGAGCCCAGCCCTGTCCCCGCTGAGGAGGTCTGGAGCTGCCAGGGCTGTTCCAGAGAGCCTAGTGCTTTGTGAACAATTCAGGTGGCCCCGGACGTGCACAGAGCCATCCTGAGTGACCAGGGCCCACCTGGATGCAGAGCTGGTGAGGAGAGAGAGGACTTGGGAGGCAGTAGTGGTGCTCAGGGGACGGGAATGGCGTAGAGTCTGTCTTCGCACCAGTACCCTGGCCGCCCCAAGACTGTGGGCTCCGGAGGTCACGGGCAGCCCCTGTGGCCTGCCTTCGGTACTGAGTCTCCAAGGGGAAATGCCCGACCCAGATTCGCTGGACACCCCGGGCACTGCAGCCTCAGTTCCAAGAGCTCTGCCTCTTGGGGACAGGACTGGGCCAGAGGGAGAGCAAGAAGGCCATGTGGGGAACTGTGTCCCTGGCCTCAGGAGGGCTGGCTAGAGCCCCGTGTCCTCGTGCTCCCTGTTTGCGCCACACTAGCCGAGAGGCTGATCCCTCCGTACTGGCCTGGGCTGGTCTACGAAGTGCCCAGGTCAGAGGCTGGGGCCAGGGAGTGTGGAGGCAACAAGGGAAGCCCAAAATACAAAGACTGGCACTAGCAGTCCCCCAGATACGGGTCCACTTCTCCATCACAGCCTTGATGTCACAGCATGCTGGCACTGTCCCTGCGAGCTGAGGGCAGGGGAGGCCTGCCAGGCTCTCAGCATCACTGGACCCCAACTTTCCCTCTACCCTGAAGCACCAGGCTGGGCGCACCCTATCGGTGCAGCCGGGAGCCTGTGAGTGCAAGGACCAGGCAACGGGGTCAAGCTGCCTCCCGAGAGGCTGACCCTTGATGCTGCAGGCACCAGGACATGGGCACGCCTGCCAGTCCCTCCGCCCTGGGCCCACACCTGCAGGCCAGGCCTTGGCCCAGTGTGGGCATCTGTTACTGTTGTCTGTTTGAGGCTAAAGTGGGGTTCTGGGGACACCTCTACTGCACACCATGTCCTGGTCCTGGCCTCTCACAGGTCAGGTGGGGGGCCTTTCCAAGGTCTTCACACCATTCCAAGAGTCACTGCCCACTGTGCCCCAATCCAGGCCAGCCCCAGCCAAGTATCACAGCCCACCGCAGCCCTGGCCAGGATCAGGGTGGAGGGAGCACTGGCTGCAGGGGAAGAGGCCACGGAGCAGCTCTCCCATTCTCCAGAGAGCAGTCTCGGGGCCCCAGCCCCACATGGGGGCCCCTCCCCGAGCACACAGGCTCGTCTCAGCCACAGGAAATGGCTGTGAAGCCCTGTAGGTGAGGTTAGCGGCCCTCCACCCACCGAGCGTAGGCCCCTGCTCACAGGGAGGAGAGGGTGCTGCAGGGCTCGATCCCTCGCACTCTCTGGTGGTGCCGCAGCTCCTGTGGGCCTGTGCACAAGGCTCCGTGCAGATGGGAGGCTCCTGGCCTGTCTCCATCTCCATCTGCGGCCTCTGTGTCTCTCTGTCCCCACCTGTTTGTGGGGCAAAGCTGGTACTGTGAGCCAGCGCAGCCTGGTTGTCATGCAGGGCTCTGTCCCCTCCCTTCTCTGGGGCTGGTGGTTCACTCGAGGGTGTCGGCCTGGCTCCCCCAGGCCTCCCCTGAAGAGCCATCACGTCAGCAACTAGCTCACAAAGTATATCTTAAGTGCCTAGAAGCTTGTTGACATCCAGTCTATGTATGCATGTGTATGTATACACAAGCGTATGTGACTGTGGGCATGTGCATGTACATGTGGGTCTACGCACACGTGTATACGTGCGTGCACATGTATAAGCATGTGAAAGTGTATATGCGTGCGAGCGTGGGTATGCATGTGCATATGTGATTGTGTGCTCATGTGTACATGTACATGGATGTGTATATGTGTATGAATGTGTGTATTCATGTAGACATGTACATGTGTAAGTGTATGCACGCATGCTGGGATACCTGTAGGTTGGCCAGAGGGGGCAGCCAGTGTGTTTTGGGAGAGGACAAATCACCCCCAATGAGAATGAGCCCGAGGCAGCCTGTAGATACTGCCCAGTCCTGGTGCTCTTCACCAGGCCTCTCTCCTGGACTCTGCTGGGCACAGCTGAGGGGAGGAGGCCACAGGGGCTGCTGGTCACCCGGCAACTCTCCCACCAGCCCCAGACAGCAGGTCAGAGGAGCGCCGGGCCCCATGCTCCCGTCGGCTGGTATGCAGGTGACTTGCCATGTCATCAAGTCTTTATGGGTGTACAGATTTTCTCTCTCAGGGACATCTCACACCCCACGCAGTGGCCTCCTGCCCTTCCAGCCCATCCTGTACCAGGGAAACATCGCCAGCTCCTTCAAGCATGTCAACTCTGGACACAGCTGGCTGCTCACGGGCCTCTGGTCTGTCCCTGTCCCTCTTGGACAGAGACCTAGGTCTCTGCCTTGGAACGGGAGGCTACCTTCTCCTGCACTTTAGGATGAGGCCCGCTCTGGCTGGGCAGCCTCTCCTTCCTGTCCCTCTGCTTCCCAGGTCTGTCTTCCTCATACCTGGAAGACCTGGTCCCCAGCCCCTGACCGTCTTGGGAGTCACGGGCTGGTCACTTCTGGGGGCCCCTAAAGATGTGAATCAGAGGGAGAAGGACTGCTTACTGCTCCCTCCCAGAAGCTGAGATTTGCTAGTCTGAATGGTGTGGATGAATGCTGACCCTCCCCAGGAAGGCTCTGAGCCAGCGATAGCGGCATCGGAGAGAGAGGGGCTGCACCTCGCTGCCTCTTCCAGCATGAGAGTCCACCTGTGGGCATCATACCAGGCACAGCTGGTCACAGAGACCGACGGCGGGAGGCACAGGGGCACGGGCTGCAACTCTTCCGCCCCAGCAGGGGAATGCACTGATATAGCCCTGGCTGGGGTGGTACAGGCCTGGCTCAGGCTGCTTCCTGATTGGGGCACAGAGCCAGGGCCATCTCTGATTCCAGATAAGGCAGATAGTGTGCAGACCTGGTGTTCTGTCACCTGTTACTTCCCCCATTTCATGGGAGAGGTGACAGCACCACAGGACACAGCCCCCAGGCTACCCCATCCTAGAGCTGTGCTACCCGGTGTGTCCAGAGCCCACTGGAGGATAAGTACATCCGTGCCCTGCTCTGGGTGTGCTCTGGGACCCAGAAAGCAGGCCCAGCAGCCACAAGTCACTATCCCTGCCCCACACTCACAGCAACAGAGCTTGATCAGCTCCCCAGTTCCCCAGGCCTTGGCCAGAGCTACCTGGGCATGGGTGCCCCTGGAAAGAAGCATTGGCAGAGGAGCCTTGGAGGTGGAGGTGTGGCCACAGCCACGTGCAACCCAGCCCTGTCCTTCACTGTGCCATGGGGCCAGCACTGAGGATCCCATGCTGGAGGAGCCCCAGTGAGAGTAGATGCCGCGTCCAGCCATGTCTGGAGCCAGGCCGCTCCTGGGGTCTAAACTATGCCATTAGTCACTTAGCCATGACATTCCTGGACCACTGGGGAGCCTCATGGGAGGTGGACGGGGATGAGAGGTGGTGGGTGGGAGGGTGGGTTCCGGGTGCTAGGTGACCGAGGGAGGGGACAGGAAGGGGGGCAGGCCTGGCCCACGGCCTCCTCACAGTGCTGTAGCAGATGGTGCCCTGAGGGCCGCTGTGCCACAGGGCTGACCCTCTCACCAGACTGGGAGCCCGCTGCCTGCCCACCGGGCATCCTGGCTCTGTGCAGTCTTGGACCAAGCCCTGAGACTCTCAGAACCTCCAAAGGAAGCTGCTGTCCTGCTCTAGTGCCCCTAGTTGGTCTCTCAGCATCCTCAGTCCTCTGCCAGCTCTGGTAGCTCATGAATCATCCCCATCAGAAATGCTGAGTTACGATGCGAAAGGACAAAAAAAATTCTTAAGCCTGACGAGTGTTTTGCACATCATTTGAGCTTTGCTGCACTTCTAATCTGTGGCTCTCTGCTGGGCTGCTTCTTTCAGGGTTAATGGCATGACCAGCCACTGGCGTCTGGGTGCACACAGAGGCGGGGACGTGGGGCATCTGTCGTCAGCTTGCTAATGGATTCCGAGCATGTAGGAAGAAGCTTGAGCACTGAGTCTGCCACAGGGCCGGGGCTGGCTAGGGCCAGGGCTGGCTGGGCCCGGGGCTGAGGGTCTCTCCTCGCCCCATCCCTCCTTTAAGGACACGCGGCTGAGTCCGGGCAACAGGTCCAGCTGTGAGGCTGTGTGGATTCCTTTTCTGTAGGTAGGCATGTGAGCACATGCATGCACGCACTTGGGCATACACATGCATATACACAGCTACACACATACACACACACACACACACACACACACGCAAACAGGCACAAGCACACACAAGGGCTATGATTTATGGCATCTGCAAGTGGCCAAAACAGAAAGTCCTTTTTTGTGTGGAGGGAGGAGGGGAGGCCCCCTGGAAACACCTCCGTCCAGAGCGGACACGGGGCCTGGGTGAGCTCATAAATCCCGTCCTGGTGCTCATTGTGGGCTCGTGCTGATGTGACCCAGCGCCAGGGAGAAACATGGCTGGCAGGATGGGGTCGTGCTGCTGCAGAGCAGATGGGGCCTGGCTGCCAGGTCATGGGCCTGTGACCCACCTGCTTGGGCTGAGAGGAGGGGACAGGGGCGTGGATGAGCAGCATTTCTGGGGCTGGCTGGGCTCTCAGGCCCTGCTGACCTGGGCCTCCTGGGCAGTTCCAGGCCTGTGGCTTGTGTCGGCGGAAGGTCAGGGTCAGGGTTCCAGGGTCGCAGAGACCCAGAGCACAGCCTAGGATTTGGATGCTGCCAGGGGCACCTGCTGCCTGAGGTGGCACTGATGATAGAAGGGATGCGGGCACCCCAAGTTTATGTTGTGGAGGACTGATCCTGTGTCAGCAATAGGCAGAATCCCTGGCTTGGAACCAGGCCAAGAACATACATGTTGGTGGAGACCCCGCACCTGGGGTTTGGAGTCACTGTGGGGCCATGAGTGTCTTCGAGAACCCCATGAAAGCCACGAGCCAGAAACTACTCAGAGGCCACGTGACACCCCAGGTCCACCACACATGTCTCTGGGCTCACGGATCGGCTCCCTCAAACACTTGGGTGCCGTGGAGGTCCCGGTGTGCGTGCACCATGCAACCAGCCTGAGCCTGCTCTCTGTGGCAGGTTTCCTCAATGTTCCTTGGCTGCTCCTCTGTCCCCTCTGCCCCTTCTGTGCTATTCTAATTTCACTTCTTTTCCTTCTCTGGCCGAGGCTCTCTGTGGGAGGGGAGCGATTCTCCTGCCCATGACTACAATCTGCCTAAAAGTGGAGGGTGAGACGGTGGAGCAGAGATGAGTTTTGGTCTGACCATGCACATCGCTTGAGCCCTCCAGGTGCCCAAGGGGCTTCAGTGCCCAGGTCTCAGGTAACCACAGCCGGGCCTAGAGGAGAAGCCCGGTCAACAGGCCCTGGGACTGCCCCTCACTGCCTGCCGCTGTGGCACTCACCAGCCTTCCTGTGGCCTAAACCTCAAGGCCCCAGGGGTGGCCTGAACTACCACCTTCGCAGAACTGAGGCAGATATTTGGGGGTTGGGCTTCCCCCCCAGCATGTGGACCGTCCATTAGCAAGCCCGTGGTTTGCCCTGACCCACCAGAAATGAAAGGACAAAGTGGCAATTCATGCCTGCACTCTATGTCTGCAGCGAAAGAGGGATGAAATGGAGACAGGCGTAGACCCAGAGACCTCAGGACACTCAGCGCAGTCGGGACAAACAGGTCTGTCAGAACCTTGGGGCCATAGGCCAGATGTCTCCACCGGCAACCAGTGGTGTGGATGTGGATCCTGGAGAAGTGGTGAGTAGGCTGTCCCCCTGGGGATCCAAGGGGGTCTCGGTGGCCATCCTTTCCCCCAGAGAGCCAGCCCTGAAAGCCCAGCTTGACCATGTGGCTTGGTGGGGTCCTACCTCAGTGGCCCCTTTGGGAACTAGAAACCTCTTTTCTGCTTTCTGGTGCTTGAGGCCTGGTGTGCTTTCAGGGCTACCTGCACGCTTGTGAGGTCTAAGGGACACCAGGCTCACACCAGGCACCTGCTGGAGAAACAGGACAGGGCACTGTGACTACCACCCGTGCCTGCCCAGAGGGGCTGCCCCGTGTGCATGCTTGGACCATGTTAGCCAGGATGCTGTGGTGCCGCCCCCCTCCCGCCTGGCTGCGCCTGCTGTCTGCCTTCAGAAACACAGCCACTGCAGCTGGCACTGGGCCCTCCCTGGGTCTCCAGGACACACAGAAGTGTGGGCACCACAAGCCCTTTGAGAACCCTTCAGCGGGTGCCTTGGAACCCCAGGGGACAGCCAGGCCTCGGGGTGAGTAGGGGAGAGGGGCCCAACAGAAGTCTTCTCCCCATGCCTCTCCCTCCAATGCCAAGGCTCCCCCATGGGTAGCTCGCCAGAGCCCCCGGTCACTGCAGGCTGAACTGGCGGGGGGCTGGCTGGCAGGAGTCCCAGCCCTTCCTCAGGGTTCCCACTGTGGGGTGGGTGGCTGCTGCCACCTGCATCCCAAAACCAGGCATGCAGAGAGCTTCATGCTCCATCATGGGCCTTCACAGCTGCACCTGCTGGATGCAGGCCAGGGCGTTAGAGATGTTTTGCCCCTGAAATTTGTTCGTAAACTGGGTTCCTGTAGAGTAGCCCCAATCCTCAGAGCTACTCCCTTGGAGGACAGCTACATGATGGGCAAACAGACACTCTGACCCCCTGCCACCGCCTGGCCTATCAGCCTTGGCTTTGGGCTCAGGAGCAGGGTTATGATGAGGATGGGCAGGTCTACTTGCTTCACAGTAGGCCAGGGTAAATCTAGGCAGCAGCAACATAGAGAAGCTCACCCAGCCCCGGCAATACCTGGCTGGGGCTCAGGATCTGGGCCTGGAGCACCCGGGGACACGCCTGGCACTCACCCTCTGCCACACTCCCTCCAGAGGAGTCACACAGGCTCACCTTAAACACAGGTGGCGGCAGCTGCTTCCAACATGACTGGCTCACTCGTCTCCCACTCAGGCCAGCCACACACACACCAGCCCCTGGGATACCTCGAGGTCAGGCTCCACCCTCTCGAGGCTCCAAAGGAAAAGAGAGCAATCTTTTACATGTCCACACAAGCACCCCGGGCTGGCCCCTGTCCTGTCCGCTTCCTACCGATGCAGGGCATCTCAAGGCTGCCCACATCCCCACAGGATGCAGCAATGCTGTGCGTGCTTAGGGGCTTGCTCAGGTGGAAACTCTGCTGCTCCTCTTCCTGAAGTTTGGAGGCGGGCACCATGCCTGATGCTGCACACCCCACTCACCACAAGATGGAATTTCAGCTGCTGTGTGGATGACAGGGTCAGAGCGAGGATTTGGAGGGCTGAGCATGCACATACCAAGGAGGGGGAGCCAGTGGACACAAGGAGTCCCCCCACTCTGCTGCCCGAGTAGATGGCTGGAGTCACAGCAACCACCTGCCCAGATGTGGACCCTTTAGGCCCTGGAATGGGACCCTCAGTCTCTCCAACAACCATGATTTCTGACCTGCAGTCATCCAGCACTCATAGGACATGCTGGGTGTAAAGACCCTGCTCGTCATGCGTGCCACCCACTCCTCGCATCCTGAGGGAAGACCTGAATTCTGCCCCCCCAGATGCTCCCCAACACAGCAGCTCAGAGGGGTGTCTTGTATGTGGCTGAGCTCCGCCACCCCACTGACCTGCTCCCCAGCGTGGGATGCCCACCTTTGACCCTGCAGCTCTTGGCTGACCCAAGATTGTGATATACAAGCCACCAACACAGTAACCTCTAGGCAGCCTGCTCTAGCCATGGCTGTCTGTGCAGGGTCCCCAGGTCCCCAGCTGGTTTTCAAAGCAGCCCCGAGGGGGCAAGGTCCACACGAGGGCCTGTCCTGCCCTCATCCCGCAGAGGACCTATGGCTGGGTTCAGAGCCTCGACCCAGGCCTGGGAGGGATGAGGGGCAGTGGTGTGGCCACAACCACTTCTCTTGCCCATGCAGAGCAGTGCGAGAGGCACCCACACGAGCAGCCCCACAGCCTTTCAAAGCCGAGCGCAGCCAGGTTGTCAGCGGGCGGAGTCCCTGAGCCTGGCGGCCACTCACTGGCACAGCCGTGGCCCTGACATTCTGAAGTGAGGCACTTTTGCTTGGGTTTGGTTTTTGATCATAAGAAAGATATATTTTTTAAAAAGCCCCACAACCCCAAACCAAATGCTTGTGGCTGCGCCCCAGCCCAGGTTGAGTGGGGCTGGGTCTGCCACAGGAAGCCCCCCCACGGGGAGGCGAGGCTGGGAGTGTCACACTGGTAACGTTTCTCTGGCTCTCAGAGGGTGGCAAAGTGCAGAGCTTGCGAACACGGCAACCCCCACAGCGGATGCGGGAGGAGTTCCCTGCAGCACAGCAGCTGAGCCCACGCTAGAGGAGGTGGGGTTTCCAAAAATAGCAGGCACGTGGGATCCCAGCCGTGGGAGCTGGGCCTGGGGCAAGCAGAGCCACCAAGTTGTGGGGGCCGAACGCAAGGAGCCCACCATGGACCCCCAGGTCTCCCTCTGCCCAGCAGACAACCTTGGTAGGGGCTGCTCGGGGGCTCAGGACCCTCTTCTATGTCCCTGTCTCCATCAAGAGTGGCCAGCACAACCCAGATCACCCTTTAGGGGAGCCACATGTCTCAGCCCAGGGCTGCCCTGAGTCTTCCCACTCCTCTGTTCTCTAGCGAGGGCAGTGAGGTGCAGATGCCAGGCCCCACAGTGCCTGCCCCAGGGCTCTTTCCAGCTCACAACAGGGAGAAGCGGTGCACCCTCTGACCACTCCCGCCCCCACAGCCTGTGATGCTCTGATCCTCACTGCTGCAGCTGATGGCAGCCACTGAAACTCCTCATGGAGTCAACGTATGCTCACATCTCCCCCGGGGCAGCCGCTATTAGATCCAATTTGTCAATGAGAAAACTGCAGCATGGACAAATTCAGTAATTGGCTAGAAATTGTATAGCCACAAAGGGGCAGATGAGCTGGGCAGGGGGATCTGGCTGCCCATCTGGTCGCTTTCATGCTCTGTCAGGACCAGGGTCACACATCCAGGCTTATCCTGCCTTGGAACTTCCCAGGGGATGGACAGATGGATAGATGCATGGACAGGTGGGTGGGCGGGTTGATGGACGAATAGGGGATAGATGGATGAGTGGGTGGGTAGACGAATAGGTGAGTGGATAGATGTATGTTGGATGGATGAGAAGCAGGACACGTGGATGGGTGGATGGATGGTAGATATTGACTAGGTGGCTAGGTAGATGAATGGATGGATGGAGGTTGGATGGCTGATGGATGGATGGATGAGTGAATGGGTAGGTTTGGGTGGATGAGGAGCAGAGTCCCCACAATCAGTTCAGACCCCTCTGGGTTCCCCATTGCTCATGGTGAGATATAAGAGAATGTCCTGCCAGCAGGTACACAGGTGGCAGCACACAGGGCGCCTTTCCCCAGAGGTTGTCTCGGACTCTCCGATCAGGGTGAGGCTTCTCTGAGAGCCCTCCAGCTCCTGCCCCTCACAGCACAGGTCTCCTCCATGCCGGCGAAGGCCTTGAGGGTTTCGTCTGTGAGTCACAGATCCAGGCAGACAGTGGGTGCTCAGCACATAGCGAGGGGGCCCACAGATGAATCAAGGGCTTCCTTGGCCTCTGGTCTTTCTTTCCTCATCTTCCCTTCATGGTCTGGGCCTCTTTTCCTTCTCATGCCTGCCTGTGTTCTGCAGAAGAACCTGCAAACTCTCCCCTGGAAATCAGAGCTGCAATTTCCCCGGCATCTGCATTCCAGAGTCACGGTCCTGAGCGCAGTGTTATGGGCATACTTCCCTGGGTGCGACATGGCAGGGACCGCTTTCCCCAGGGCAGAGGCTGAGATGGGCTTGTGGCACCTGGCACACAGTAGGCACCTAGCGAGCTGGAGAGTGGCCAGGCTGTACTGAGCTCGTTCCTGCCACTGACTCAGTCCCCAAGAGCCCATCCCTCTTGTGGGGACATGCCGGTGCCAAGAAGCCCAGTGACTCACTGCCTTCCGTATCAGCCTGATGTTTTCAGGTCAGCGCTTGCAAATAGCTCAACTCTCAACAGGCCAAGTCTAAGCAAATACCTTGCCAATCCCCACAAAGAACTGCTCTGGCTGCTCTGTGACATACAAAAATGGCCATCGGCAGAGGGCTCTCAGTGCAGACGATGTTGACTTTGGAGGCGCTGCCAACAGCCAGCTCCATCTTCCCAGGCTGGGCTCAGGTAGGCCTGAGCCTCGTTTTGGCTTGGGAGGGCCATACGCTTTTCCCCAGCCAGTTTTTTGGTAATGATTCTGCTCCCCAGGTCTTTTTTTCTCTGGGGATCTGGAGCACAGCCACAGCTGTGATGAGACCAGAAGGAGCCGGGGTGACTGACCGGAATCCAGCTGGCCCATCCTTTCTGTTCACACTCAGCCCTCTGCAGCAGATACGGGTGAGCAAGGTGCCTGGACCAGCTCCCTGCCGCAGACCACTCAGGCCCGCAGTGGTGGACCTCAAAATGCAAGCTAAGTCCCCCCATGGGCACCAGCTCCATCCAAGATATTCCCGGGAGAGCCCCAGGTCAGCCGCCTTCCCAACCTGGGTATGACAGGTCAGATCGGCAAATCTGAGATGACGCAGAGCAGGGATGTGGCCGAGTCTGGCCCCACAGAACCCCACACCTCCCCATCTTCCCTGGGTCCGGCTCCTCTCCACCAGGGAAATACAGTAAAGGAGCCGAGTGTGTCCCTGCCATCGTGTCACCTGGGTCTCTTTCAGATCTTCACCAGCCATATTCAAGTAGCTATTCAAGCCCAGGAAGTAGAATGGAAGAGGGTTATTAAAAATACAATCACAAGCATTTACATTGCTAGTGATCCTGAACTCCATCCACCAACCTCGCAGCCTCATGGAGGGGAGCACACTGTGGCCGATTATCCAGAACGTGAATGGGGGTGTTTAGGAGCCTTGGAACATTTTAATTGGTATCTTTCTTTGTGGGTTCTGCTTTGTTATTTTTTCCCATTGAAAAAGACAAAGATGTGTGAGGACACGCAGGTCCCCTCCCTCGCGGGCTGCCGAGATGGCATGTGCAGGCAGCTCGGCTTCCATAGTGGGTCCCCGAGGGATCTCGGAGCCCGGGAAAGAGGCTCGGGCCGCAGTGAGCCCTGGCGGGTAGTGGATGTCACGCACCCGCTCCCTCTTGTTTCTAGAAGGTTCTCTGACTCTGAAGAGGTTCAGCTCGCTGGTGTGTCAGAGGCAGCATGGCCTCTGAGTCCTCTCTCTTCTTCACCTCCTCATCTTCTTGATGTGCCTTGCTTTAATTTTTTTGTTAGAAAAGGGCTCTCTGCCTACTGAACCCATCCCCCAGCCCTTTTTATTTTTCACCTTGAGACAGAGTCTCACTAGGCTGCCCAGGGTGGTCTTGAACCGGCAGTCTTCGTGCCTCAGCCTTCAGAGCAGCTGGGATCACAGACATGCACACCACGCCCGGCTTACCTCACTTCACTCTTATTTTAGGGTACTTTTGTTTAGTCTTCCTCTCTAAACAATAACTATTTTAAAATGATCTTTTAAGGAAAGAGCATCACTTTCCAAATGATTCTTCTCCAAGTGCCTCGTTTGGAAGACAAACTTGCTTTGAACATTTCAGATCCAATTTTATTTCTTAAAAATTTAATGAAAAATGTAGCAGAATCATAACATTCAAAATAAGTTCAGTCACTATCCACTCCAGTGATCCAGCCACATAACTATGAGAAATGAATTCAGAAACGTCATTCCTCTAAATATACTGCTTCTACTTGTGTTAATAGTTTATATTTATGCATACAAGGGGTGATCAAAATATATGGTGACTGCTTAGCAAAAATTTTATTACAATAAAATACACATTTTCATTAACGCCTCTCAAAACACTCCCCTTTACTTTGAGCAAACTCATGCCCTCATTCTTGCTGTTTTCTGAAGCAGCTCTGGAGTTCTCTTTCCTTAGTGTCTTTACAAGTAGCGATCAAAAGCATGGTGAATGCTGCTGCGGAGGGCCGTCCAGTGGAAAGGCAGCTCATAAAAACTCCACACTGGGTCCTCCTCCACCTTATTCACTGGGCCTGGCACTGTGCAACTTCTGGCTCTTCCAGAAAGTTAAAATGACCATGAAGCATAAATGTTTTGAATCAGTGCAGGACATCGAGGCAGCCACAAGGCGCAACTACAGACACCGAGGAAACAGGACTCCAGAGCTGCTTCCGAAAGTGGCAGGAATAACAGCATAAGTGTGTTTGACGTCGGCCCAGGAGTTCGAAGCGCAGTAATGGTAATGTGTTTTTTTTACTACATTTTTAAAAATCTAAAATTCACCTTATCTTTTGATCACACATTGCCGTCAGCCCTCTTTGTCCTTGGATTTCCTGTTTGTGGACTGAACTAACCACAGATTGAAAATATTCTCCCCCAAAACGTGTCTGTACTGAACACCTACCAGTCTTCTCATTCCAGCTCCTGAACAATACAGTGTAACAACTGCTCACGTACCGGTACATTGTAGCAGGCATTTAGTATCTAGGAGGATGTGCACGGCTCTACACAAATTCCACCCCATTTCATACAGGGGTCTGAGCATCCTTGGAGTTTGGTCTCCATGGAGGGGGGGTCCTGGAACCCATCCCCATACAGAGAGAGAGACTGTATTCTACGGTGGAAGAATCTCACTGAAGGAAATGAGGAACCACAAGACTGCAGGTCCTTCGGAGAGCCAACACTTGGGCCCAGCGTTAGCAGGGGGGTTTGGGGGTTCGCTGCCCCATACGTTTCCAGATACCCACCAAAAGCCATTTATTTGGTTGTTGGTACATGGGGCTTGGGATCAAAGGAGAGGCAGCTTCTCTGGGTGCCTGACCTGCCTCAGCAACAACAAAGAGCTCACATTCAACGGTACTCTTGCTGGACAAGCCCCCTCCCGCACCACGTGGCACACATGGCTTCCTGTGGCGCACTCAGCGGGGACCCCTCTCTGGCGGCAGTTCTTTGCTCTGCTGCCGAGGCCTCTTTGCTGGTCAGAGTGCAAATGCTAGAGATGCTTGCACCTTCTCAAACTGGTGGCCAACGTCTTGGAAACAAAGCCGAGCAAAATAAAGCTCACGCGCAGCCCCCTCCCTGCCCGGAGTTCCACGGAGTTGTCTTTGGGCCTGTGTAGACCCGGCAGACAGGCTGTGGTGTTCACAGACACAGTTACAGCCTGGTATTATGCAATAGGATGTTAACCACACATTCTAATAAAAAATAAAATAAATAATAATAAACACGGGCTGAAGTACAGATCTTTCACGAGACGCCCTAATCATTTCTCTGCTTTGACCTTAGTTTTTCCTGGAGCTGCTCCAGTGAGCCAAGGGTGGTACAGCAGCCTTCTTCTCAGGGGGAACAAAAGGTCTTTTTCAGTCTTCAGGGCTGTCAAGTTTATCCAAATATTCTCAGCTTACTACTAGCCCCTTTCTGAATTGATATTTCCAATAAAAGGACACTTTGTATCTGAAATTCATGCGGGGGGGCGGGTCCCCAAGAGAGGATGCGAGAGCCCGGGAGCCTGCTGCACAGCCCTGGCCAGCCGGCCACTTCCTCGGCACAGAGGGAGCGGGGTCCCCAGCATGGGAGCCCCAGGGCAGTGGTCAGGGCAGGGCACCATAGGCAGGAGCAAATCGAGCCCATGGAGAACGCCTACCCTTCTGTCAGAGCATCAGCCGCAGCCCCACTTCTAATTTTGGCCAAGCCAGTCTCGTCTGCAAGCAGCTGCCAAGTGCATTAAGTCATGATCGAGTTCGGCGGCAGCTGCGGGAGAGAATTCATTCCAGCCGCGCTGAGCTGTGCGAAGCCTGTGTTCTCGGGCTGTCGGTGGGCCGGACGGCGAGGGCTCATTAGACCCCTACAGGATGGGACAGGACGATTTCTTACCAGCACCTCCTCCCTCTGCCCAGACCTGCTCCGGCTGGATGGCCTGTCCCGTGTGCATGCCACACGTGTGTGTGTGCATGCGGGCTCTGAGCGTGTGCACCCCTGAACCTGCACCTTGAAAGTGGCCTCCGTGGCCCCACGGAAGGCACTTCCTTCCCCCCAGCCTCCTCCAAACGGCTCTGATTAGCGCTAATGATAATCCTCATTAATCACCTTCGGCTGCTGGGGCTGGGAAAGGAGGCTGTGGTCAAGTGACAGGAGCCACTTAGGCAGTATTTATGACTTGTGTGTGCAGTGGCGGCACTGGGCCCTGACACCTCTGGCCTGCGGCTGACATCAGGGCTGACATCTGGTGCTGCCAGCTGCCCTGCATGGAGCCCCATGTGCCTCTCCTTGTCTGATGTGGGGGACGCTGGCGCTCAAAGGCCGGTTACCCACAGCACAGAGAGGTGGTGGGGTCTGCAGGGCAGGCGGCTGCCCCAACCCACGGAGGAGGAAGGGGAAGCAGCACTGGGGCTGGCCAGGAAGTCCCCCAGCTGCCTCCCCTTCCTTCCCAAACAGAGCCATGCAGAACTTTCCCCTCTCTGACCCTTGGGGGAAGGACGGCCCCCAGCCTGGGGCCAGGAGCATCTGTGGGGCCCTCTGTGTGCACACAGGAGGAACTTGGCAGGCTCAGTGTGAAGGACAAGAAGAGCTGTGCACAGGAGTGTTGGGACCAGCACTGAGAGGCCACCCGAGGTCCCCTGGTCACAGCCAAGCCCCAGGAGACCATGGACCTCCACTCTCATTTTCCTAACCCTCACCCTCGGCCAAGGCTTTCCCAGTTCAGATGAGCCTGGTTTTTTTTCTTGGGGTCCCTGCTGATTTTCTTCCCTGTGTGTCTCCCAAGAGGACTTCCAGGGACCCGGCATGCAGCAAGCCTTACTGGGGCCAGGGGAGGAAAGAGGAACGGGGCACACGCTTGGCCCACCGCAGCATGAGGTCTGGAAAGAACAGAAGGGCCACCCCAAAACGTCGCTTCCTCACGAAGCAATACATGTCTGGCTCAGGGCTCAGAGATGAGTGTGCCTGTGTGTTAGGCGTCTGGTCATCCAAGGAGGCCATGATAATTAAACTGTGCTGAGGCTCTGGCTCCCCATCGAGCAGGCCCACCTGTCCCCCAGGCAGCTGAGCGGGGAGAAAGGAATTGCCTGGCAGCAAATAACCTCGTGGCCACCTAGCCTGGCTTAATTTTTCCCCTGCACCAGGGTCCATACACAGGAGCTCTTGGCCATTCCTAGGCTGCTTTCCGCGAGTGAGGTGTGGGTGCTGGGAACCCAGATGTGGATGGCTCTAGATAAGGCGCCATCACTGGGCTCATTCAGAAGGCATGTGGACTGGCCGTGTTCACTGTGTGCGCCTCGGGGTGCTTTGAGAGTGCAGCTCCTCCCAGGCACTTCTGGGTTTGTAAATTACCAGGTCAAGGTGAGGAGGCCAAGGGGGCGTGGCTTGGGGTAAACTTCATGGCAAAGTCAGGAGTCCCCCCAAACCATGAAATCATTTGCAACACACACATGTCACTCCCAGACTTCATGGTGGGGGACTGTGGTGTTTCTGCCGGCATGCTCTAGTGTACGGTGGGGATGATCACCCACAGCCAGTGTGGGCTGCGGCCGGGTTGGTCCAACCCCAGTGCTTTTCTGGAAACCAGCCTGAGGCTGGAGAACTGACCCTGCACAGCAGGCTGGCGGAGCAGCTGTCTGCATCTCATGGGCCAGTTCCCACGACGCCTGGGCCACCCACAGAAAAGACATCCTAAAACCTGGGTGACTCAGGCAGAGTGCAGTCTGGGGAGCCCTGGTCCCCACCCAGAGGCATTGGATGCACTGTTTTCACTGGATGGAGATCTTGGTAGGTCTGGCTGTTTGGTGTTGGATTTTCCTCTTTCCTTCTTACCCCTTCTTTCTCTTATGCCCCTTCTGTCTCGTATCTCTCTTCTTCTCCTTCCTCTTCCTCCTTTAGAGGGATTTGGTCCTCTAAAGGAGGACCATGGAGGGCATTCTCCAGCTTCCTGTGCATCTCCACACAGACAGGTGGCTGTCATCACGGTGGAAGCTGATCATGGGTGGACTGCTGCATGCTGCATCCCTCAGCGCCCAACTCTGGGCTGCAGGGTCCCTGGAGGTCGCATGGGCTTGTTTGGAAGGTGGCCTTACTGCCGAGCGAGAGGAGCTTATTGTTGCAAATTTCATACTCAATATGAAATCGAGGCTGGGTCTGTGTCTTAGAAATGGGGACATCTCTGCACAGCCCTGGGAGCCCGAGGGGGTGCAGTGTCCCTGCCGGAGGGGCAGCCGTGTGGGTGGTGCGAAGGCCTTCGGGTCCCAGCTTCTCAGTGTTGGCCCGATTCCTCCACCCCGAGCAGCATTCCAGGGCCTGGCAGCCCAGCGACTCCTCCATGGGCGGGAGGATTCCCCAGAGCTGGACGCCTCTTGTGGAATGTTTAATTAAGGCCGGCGCAGCATGTCCACTTCATGTTGTGTGTTGCTGTGTTAAACCAGCTGTCAGAGGAAAACTGCAGGGAGCATACAGTCATTAAAGGGCACCACCCTGTGGGGCTGAGACGCAATCAGCAGACCACAGCCTTGTACCCTCAGTCCAGGGCTGGAGGCCTTCAGGACTTTGCCTGGCATCTGACCCAGCCGAGGGCAGGTGGCTCCACGGTGGAGTTCCTTTACCCCATCAGAAAGGTCCCCGCCCTAATGTGGTACCTAGCAGCCACCAGAATCCAGGGTCCTCTTGCTCACTGGGAGGCTGGGAGCTGTGGTGTCCTCAGATCCTAAGTTGATGTGGAGCTGGAGGGAGGTCTGGAGACACCAGGCTGCATGAGTTCCTTGACACTCCTGGGAGGGGTTAGGACGTGCGCAGGGACCATTCGTCGGAAGAAGCTGCAAGGAAACTGACCTGCTATTTGTAGGGTTTCTGGGGGGCTCTATCCTGCCTGGGTTCTTCTTCTGTGGGATCTGTGGTAGCTGCTTCCAGAGATCTGTAATGAGCCCCATGGCTGCTCTTTAGAAAGTAGTATGTGTCTACTTCAGGCTCATCGGGCCCTCACAATCCCAGGCAAGGTTGTTTCCTTTGCCCTGTTTCCTGTGGTTTCTGGAGCAACCCCAGGCTGGTCCTCGTAACATCTGTTCAGGTACCCAACCTGTCTCCACTTGCAGGCTGCCCCAGCCTCTCTCACTCATCTCTCTCTCTCTTCTAGGGAGCCTCCTGATCACCCCCATTTTAATTCCTCAGCTCTCTGCACTTTGCCAATCAAGCCCACATCTTCCTCTTTGGTTGCCGTGGTCCTCTGGAATGAGCCACCTGTCACCACATGACCCTGGTCCTGGAGTGTGCAGAAAGTCTGATGTCAGCATTACTGATGTTGGCAGGGCATTTTCTGGAAATCTGGCTCCCCAGAACCGACATGAGGATGGGGCTAGGGCTGAGGACCACCCCACACTCCAAGGAGGACAGTCAGTCTGCCTGGGGTCTCCAATTCCAGCCAGGCCAGAGAGCCCACTGCACAGTGTGAGTGGCTTGGTTGCCCCCACTGTGGCAACAAGCCTTTGTTTCCTTCTTTGCCTGGTTCACTGGGGCTTCTTCCGGAGGCCCTGGACTCAGTCCTTCCTGTCTCCGCTCTGTTCCGTGCTACCTCCACACGAGCTTGAGGGTCTCAGCTCAGTAAGACGGGGTGGTCCCAAAGCTGTCGGTGTCTGTCCTTTCCTTTGCACTGCATGTAGCTGGGGGGTGCTCTGCATAGGTGACGGGGAGCAAGGGGGGCCTCCCCAGTGGGTCTGCAGCTCCATCCATCAGCCCCTTGGAGCGGAAAGGTAGGCCAAGGACCACTGTCTCCCCAAGCCGTCCCCACTTCACATGGCTTTCACGCCGCTCGGCAGAGCACTGTTCCCAGACCTCACCATGTTGTTACGCCTGTGTCTTCAGTCATCACACACAAGTGGCCCTGCTGGGGGTGGTGGGTGGCTGGAATCCCCAGCAGGGGGCCACCCCCTTCTGCTGAGGACAGCACCCACAGCTGACTCCATCTTTGTGACTTCCCAGGGCTCAAGGTCTGCTGTGGGAAATGGGGTCCAGGCCAGGACAGCTCTGCTGCTCCTGGCGTCACCTCCAGCTGTCACAGCAAAAGCACAAGGTCAGGCGCCCTGGCCATGGTGGCTCTGCGGGGCATAGCACTGGTCCCACTGAGATCTGCCCAGAGGCCACAAGACACCGGGGAGGACATCAGAATGGGGTCTGGCTTGCTGCTGGCCTCCCCGCCTCAGTGAGCCAGAGCTTCTCAAGAAGAACGGTGGCAATGTGGCCTCCACTCGGCCTTGGATGCTTGGTGATCACACAGAGCCCACTGTCGTCCTCGTTGGATGCCCCGGGGCCCAAGGACAGCACATTGGTCCCGTTGCCCATGGCAGTGACGGACCAAGCCATAGATGCTGTCCTTGTCCTCTGTTCCTGGCCAGGGACCTGTGGCAGGCATGTCCAGTCATCACAGAGCACAGAGACCAACTCTCAGCAGAGCTGACTGTGCTTCTGAGAACAAAGAGCCAGCCCGGGCTCTGGAGGAGCCCAGCGTCCAGAGGGGCTGGCCTCTGCGCCTGTGAGGGCCTCCGTCACAGCTGGGCTGCGGCAGCAAACGTCTCACGGCCTTGAGTCCCTGATCAGTAACACACGAACTCCGCACCATATGGTCATCATTAAAGCGTCGTCGTGTCCGAGATGACAGATAAGAGAAGCTTTTGATTCATTTACCAGAACTTTCAGCTCTGTGACAATTGGGGACAAGAGCTGTGCCCTGCTAATAGGACGCATGGAGTCAGCCATGCCTGCCGCCAGCCACCAAGCCTGTTGGAGGAGGTCTCGGGGTGCACGCAGTTCCTGAGTTGCGCCAGGCCGGACACGGGCACATGCACGTGGCATCTGTTCTCTGAGGCCTTCCGTGCCGGATGCGTTTGAAGCCCTTGTCTGATGCCAGCGTCTAAGCAAACCTCGCTGTGGACTCGGGCGCTGCCGACAGGCTGGCTCGGCCACCTCGAGTGCCGCCGCCGCCGCCGCCGGAGGAGCCCCACGCTCCCTCCAGCCACACCGACAACGCTGGTTTTCTTTTTTCCTAGGAGGAAAGAAGTGAAGATTGCCAACAATTTTCTAAAGACTCTTTAAGGGAAGGCTTGGAGGGACGGAGCTGTGAATGCGGATGAGGATAAACAACGATGACAGGTGGAGGGGATGCTGAAATCTGAACTCCAAAGTAACTGCAAATAGAGATTCGTTGCAGATGGCGCGGACAGGCCTCCCATCGGCAAGCCACAGAGGCGTCGCTCGGGATGGCCTCTTGTCTCGCTGGGTCAGGCTTCTTCCTGGACCCTGGCTGTGGCCCTGGCCCGGGGATACTTGATGAGCCTGGGGTGGGGTGGGGTGGGGGATCAGGGACGACTGTTTTATGAGCTGCTACCAGGACAAAGAGAGGGGTAGCAGGTCTGGGCTGCAGCACAGGTTTTACCAGTGCCTCTGATTTTCTGTACTTAGGAAATAATTCTGCACTTAAAAATCACGTAGACATATCTGTGATCTGAAGGTTCCAGTTGGCAGCAGGACCTTGTGAGTCAAGCAGATGCATGAGGACCTGAGAGCACACCAGGTGTGGGCTGCGATGCTCCGTCTCAGTCTCCGTGGTGCACGGCCCCTGCCCAGGTCTCACTGCAAGGTCAGAAGACCACCCAGGGCTCACAGGATGGCTCCAAGTCAGGGTACGCTGCTGCTCCCCGGCCACAGAACGTCCACGTCGTGCAAGTGCGGAGATACAGATGGGGCAGAAGCAGGCGCTGTCTCCTAGTGCCACCCGTACAGGTGCCCAAGGGCCGCCTGGTGAGAGCCCACCTGTGCAGCTGCTTGAGAGAGCAGCTCCCTCGAGACATGATGGCCCAGGACTTTTCAGCAGGGGTTGGGGCCGGAGGGGTGGAATGAACAGACAAGGTGCAGATATCTGGGCTGTGGGGGAGTCTGGTGGGAAAGGGGCAGCGTGGCTTCACTCCAGCTGTGCTGAGATTGTGCCTGGAATTTGGAGCAAGGCCAGCCATCCACCAGGGCTGCAGGCAGCTTTCTACAGCTGCCAGGGTCCTCTGCCCTCCACCACCCTGCCACCCCTTAAGGCAAAGTTCTCGAGTCCAGAGAGAGACCCTTTCAGTGTTTCTGGAGGGCAGGCTTAGCCAGCAAGTGGAACCTGTTTTATGGTGCCGTTTATCTGTGTGCAGGGCTGAGGGACAAACTGCCCTATGAAGCCAGAAAAGAGCCCAGCGTGTCGTGCACCATGTTCTGTGTTGTTCATGTTGTCCTGGGCAGGGTCTTGGCCAGCGCCCCCATCCTGGCCCTGAGGTTGGACACTTGTGCACAAGGCAGGGTGAGGGGACCATGGCCAAGCCTGCCATGCCTCTCTCAAGGGGTCATTCAGACTCTGATCCTCAGAGTCACCTGGGAGCTTGGCAAGATCGCCCCTCCAGGACCTTTGCCCAGTGTCAGCACACAGGACTTCCTGGGCGCACCCTCAGCCATGTGGGGCCATGCCATTTTCTGATGTGGGAGGCTGTCCTGGGCCTGACGGGGTGTTGAGCAGAGTCCCCTGGCTCCGCCCACCAGATGCCAGTAGCACCCCCATGGTGACAACCATAACTGTCTCCAGATGTTCCAGTGTCAGGAAATAGAGTTGCCCCCAACCACCAGTAACTTTGTAGGCAGAACGTGCACTCCGCTGTCACTGCCACAACTGTGGGTGTATAGGAGTGGCAGGAAGCGGTGCGGCCCATTGTTGGAACTCGGCAGAGAAGTCCCTGTGAAAGCTCCCTGAACCTCTCCTGACCACACTGTTCAGGGGCTGAAGAGAAAGCGGGTCCAGGGAAGGGGGAAGAGGCAGAAGCTGAAGAGAAAACGAGTCCAGGGAAGGGAGAAGAGGCAGAGGCGGATGCCCAGGGGTCTGGAAAACCCTGGCGAGGGTATGGGGTCCAGAGGGCTCTGCCAAGCACTCCTGGGAGCCTGCAGTCCTGCTAACCCAGAGCGTCTCACTTGCCAGTGGAATGAGGGACCCTGGTGTGGAAGAAGGCGGGGGAGGTTCCCAGCTCCACTCGCCTGGCAGGCACAGGAAGAGCCCCTCCCTGCCAGGTGTGTCCAGCTGTCCTGGACTTTGAAGAACATGTTTTGTCCATGCAGTAAATGCAGTCGTGAACAGAACGGGCTGTTCAGGGGGCCTGACTGGGCCTGAGGATGGGGTCCCTGATCCTGCTATGCCCAAGAGACAGGCCACACGGACGGCCCAGGGCCTCGCCCCAGGCTTAGAGAGGGGCCAGGAGCTGGCTCCCCCTACCGCCCCACAATAGGGCTATGTCCCTGACAGCCCACCTGTTTGTGTCAGTTGAGGGGTGGCCTGGCTCTTGCTGGCCTGGGTTGAGGGGTCTCCTGTGGCCAAAATGACTCTGCAGCTAAACAAAGTGCAGGTGTTGCCTTTGCTCCAGGTCTCTGACATCGAAAGCAGAGGCGTTCCATCACTAGGGGCTCCCGCAGCCTGGAAAAGGGGGGCACCTTGGCAGCTCTCTATAAACCGGGTTCACTGACCGACTCACCAACCCACAGCGCCCCCCTCTGCTCTTCCCAGGCAGGGAGACGTTCATCGCCGCCCGCCCCTTCTGTTTCCTGGTCGGGCCTCCTGGACTGATCAGACGGCTGCCGCACGTCAGAAAGCAGATGCCGACCCCTCCGCCCAGAGCTCGCTCTCTGTCAGCTTCTGGCTGCGAGTGGGGCCTCCGCACAGAGGGCCGGGGTGGGGGTGGGGGTTGGATCGACGCCACCCACATGAGACACAGCACGGTGCAGTGACCCTCTGCGTGCCGCCGGCTGATGGGGGCCAGGATGGTATTTGCTCAAGATTAAGGGGGTTTTGCTAACACTGTCGTGGGAGTCATGGGAAAACAAACGGCTGTTTCCAGACCTTAGCTGCGCTCGCTTCACAGTGTCGGCAGGAGCCTGTCCCCTGCCATGGAGCCCAGCTGTGCTCAGTGGGAGGTGCCCCGGCGTCCACATGGCACCTGGGGCATGGGTGGGCAGGTGGCTTGGAGGTTAAGACACAGTCTAGGGTCCTGTGCACCCCACGGCCACTGGCCGAGGCTCTCTGGCCTCCACTCTCTCATCTGTGTGACCCTGGGTCCCTGAGGTCCCAGGACACAGCAGTGTCACAAGCGCAGAAGGAGCCCAGTGTGGATGTGCCCGCTGGGCAGGGAGCCCTCTTGCTGCCGTCTACTCCCACTCAACCATAGAGTTCCCACCAACTCAGGCCCCTCACACCCCGCTGGGAGCATGAGCTGCCGTGGGCAAGCCTCAGATCCCGACTCTAGGTGAAGTGACACCCTCTCTCTGGGGCTGGTCCCGCTGTGTACTCCCCTTGCCACACACGGCCTGGGGGTTGTGGATCACACGGGGGCTAGGGATGGCCCGCTCGTGGTGCCAACCCTCAGAAATCTATGCTGGACTCCCTGGCCCAGGTCCTAGCCAGGCCAGGAGGACAGGACACCGAGGTCCAGCCGCTCACAACCTGGCCAAGGAAAGGGAAGAGGAGGCCCTGCCCAGATGCAGCTGCCGAGCCTGGAACTCCAGGCCTGGCACACCTGTAGGTCTGGGTGTTCTGTGTCCAGGTTCTGATCCTCCAGCCCATCTGACTTCTGGGGTCTTTAGCTTGTCTTGGTGCCCTGCCCTCCTTGGTCCTGGGATGGCCCAAGCAAAGCTTTGTCCCCTCACAGGGCTCGATGCGAAGCCCACCACCCTTGGCATCAGACCTGCAGCCTCTGGCCTCCTGCATCTGACCAGGACCTGCTGGGAGTGGGTGGGAAGGCCACACGTGTTCACGCCATGTTTACTAGGTAAATCAAAAGGGGGAACGAAACAGTTCTCTTGTGTGATATCAATGGTGCCCTCTGTACACCCTGTACCGCCCTTGACCCGGGTCTGGAGACAGTGGCTCTGGGCCCCAAAGTCCCCTGCTGCCCCCTCCACCTGCAGCCAGAGCCTGTGGTCCAGGGCCCGGAAGCCCCAGAAATGAAGTGGAGAACCACATTTCACTTGGCTGTGATCTGCCAGTCCCCCAGATAGCCTGTAAGCCAGGATGCCTCAGGGCTGAGCTTTTAGAGGGAATTTCTAGACTTAATTAGTGTTTCTCATAGGGGCCACAGGAGGCCAATGTCCCAACCAAGACAATCTCATAAGACTGACGTCACAGGAAGGCTGCCAGGAGCTGGGCCCTGGTCACACGTCCCTCTTCTCTTGGCCCGAGTGGGCTGACCAGCGTGGGGTGGGTGTGCCATGTGCCTGCCTGGATGCCCCCAAGCCCACCACTCTTGGGGCACAGCAAGGGCAGGGAAGTCAGCTGAAAGAGGAGTGTATCGCACTCGGGAGGATCTGCCACTGTCCAGCCCAGCCCCAGTGGATCAGGACCTCACTCGTGGTCAGCGCGATGCTCACTAGCTTGGCATGGATAGTGCCCAGAGCAGGTGCACAGCTGAGGCTCTTTAGTGTGGTGTTTCTGGGCCTCCAGGACAGATGCTGCAGGCCGCTGGCTGGCTTCCTGCGGGGCCATCTGGGGCCAGGCCCCACTCAGAGGTGTGACAAAAACAACTGGGCTCCCCTCCCCACCTGAGGGCCCTCAGCTGTGGGTGAGGGGCAGGCGCGCAGGCCATACCCCAGACTGCGTGTATTTCTCACCTGGTTAACTTTTAGGAGGAACCTTAGGAGCAGGAGGGCTTCTGCCAGAGAGGCAGCAGGCAGATTCCACCAGCAGGGTCCAGCCGGGGGCGCGGGGCCTCTGGGCTCGGGGCAATTTCCTACTTTCTGGGCTCCAGGCCCCTTCTGGGGACCTGAGGTTCTGTTTGTGGCCTGGCTGTTCCCATGTACCTGGGGCGCTACCTGGAAACAGCCTTAGCCTGGCCTGGAGGCTTGGTGGCTGGCAGTGGTCAAGGTGCCCCCATGTCACCCAGTGGCTCCCTGAAAACCAGGTCTGCTGTGAGTCGGCCCCTTGCCTTGGTGCCTCTGGGCACATGGTGCAGAACTCCTCTGAGTACCCCGTGTGGCGTGACCTATATCCCAAGCTGCTTACTGTTCATCAGACTGGGCAGAGGCCTTGGTGGGGGCCCAGGATAGGGGCCCCAGGGTGGGGGCTGCCTAATGTCTGTTTTCAAGGTGCAACCAATTGCAGCCTCTTTTTGTCTGTTTAGTATAATTTGATGCTGGGTGGATGTATTCAGGCCTGAGCGGGCCGACAGTGATGATTAATACTGCACGTCGGGAGATTCCAATGCAAGCATCCGGGAACAAGCTGTGCCCAACCCTCATCAGATGGTCAAGCCCCAGGCCTATTAGAAGCAGCAGGAAACCTGGAGGCTTAATCACGGAGGCTGGGCCCGTGGAGGGAGAAGAAAGGGAAAGGAAAAGAGAACCAATAAAACGATAGGGCAGGGAGGGTGGAAATGCTACTGGAGTCCCTGACCCCTCCCCCACCCACCGCTGGAGCCAGGGAAGCAAGCATTGAGGGGGGGCCGGCCAGAGCATGAAGGGGGAGAAAAACAATTAAAAACTGCAGCCAGCCACGGGGACTGCCACTTGGCCGTGGGAAGTCTTGTGAGAGGGACAGAGGCAGAAATAAATCAGCCCAAGGGCAGGGGCGGGTGGGTGGGCCAGGAGGCAAGAGAGCAGAGCATGGAGGAACAAAGAGGAGGTGGCAGAGGGTCAGAGCAGATCAGCCTCTGCTGGACGTGCCGGGGATCCAGCCAGGACGCCGCACTCCCCGTGTGCCCAGGCAGGCATTTGGCTCACCTGCGGCCGGTGGAGCCTCTCCCAGCTATGCTTTCTGTTTCTGTCCAAGAGCAGCCCTTCCCATGTCAAGCATGGTCACCCTGCTCCTTGGGGAGGCCCTAGAGGTCTGGGGAAGGGGACCCCAGCAAGGGGAGCACGATGTGACAGGCCATCGTGGGCACTGCCTTCTTCCTGTTCCAGCTGTCCCAGCTCAGCACAAAGTCACAAACACGGGTCACCCCTGGCCTGGGTCACAGAGTGCCTGGGTGTGTGCCTGTGTCAGAAGCCATAACCTGGGATTTAGGAAGACAGCGATGTTCCAAGAGACTTCACTTTCTGTGAATGTTTCCAGAGGGTCTCTGTTGGGAGGAGATGCAAAGTGCCAATGGGGCCCCAGCTACCCTCCTGTGGCTTTTGGCCAAAGCCCGGCCTTGCTCTGCGCAGAGTGGCTGGAGGGGTGGGACCTTCCAGGGTCAATGCAGCTGTTGTGATGAAGTTGGGAAAAAAACGAATCAAAGACAAACACATTCCACTGAGTGTTCATGTCACCCCCAGCCGTCTGAACAGGCGTCACCATGCCACGTGGTCGGCCACACCCGTGCCAACCCTGGGGTCCCTGTCTGTCAGGAGGGGCAACCACAGTTGTTAGCTTCAGGCCAGGGTAGGCAGCTGAGCGAGGGCGGGGTGCTGTCCCCACTCCCCTGTGTTGCCTCCTCTATGTCCCTGTAGTAGGTTCTGCAGGGCCCCAAGATTCCAAGTTGGTGCTGGACAGTTCTCTCCTAGACACAGCCCAGGAAAACGTGTGCCCTGATGAGGAACTGCTAGTGGGAGGGTCTTCAGGACACCTGTGCCAAGGAGGGTCCTCCTACCCAGAAGTGACACCCCACAGCTGAGTCTGACAGGTGCCGGGCCCTGACACAAGCAGGTGGGTCTGCCCTCACTCTGCTCTGAGGCTCATACACCAGGCAGCGTGCCCCCCAGAAGCCTGGCTGGGCCGGCCGGTGGCCAGTCCCAGGACTTGGGGCTCGCTGACCACACTGTGCCCCACCCAGGGGCGGCCACTAAGTCACCACACAGCCCTCCCTCTCTGCTGGCTATTTTTGGAAATGGTTTCTGCTATTTTTTCCCCCAGGCTCTATAATACAAAGGGAGCCGCAGTGGAGCCCTTAATGGTCTCCAGGGTGGGCTCTGCCAGGCTGGAGGACACGCCTCCCAGATACACCTGGCATGGCTGAACCCACCTGACGGGTCCCAGGGGGAGAATGAGGCCTGAGAAGGAAACCTGGGTGCTGTGCTAAGAGGCCTCTCAGACACAGCCCAGAGATAGGCGCGCAGGGGAGGAATTGGGTCACAACAGGGCCACCAGAGCCCCGGCTTCCCCAGTCCCTCCTCCTTGTCCTGGCTGGGACTCGTCTCCCCACTGGGGCCCCAGTTTTCAGAGCTCTGCACTCCTGGGCTCCAGGAGGCCATGCTGGGCACTGGGGACGTTGTCTTCACACACTGCGTCCTCAAGCTAGGTCTGTGGCTGCAGCTCCTGGTGGGGGTGGGGTGGGGTCCCAGGGTACCCAGCCTGGGGATGCAGAGCCTGCCTCCCCTCTGGGTTTGTCTGTCCTCTACCCCCAATTGAAGACAGGTGCCGCACTGCCAGATCTAGGCCTCTGATGAGCTCCCCACTCTAGGTCTGGGGTTCTGCCAAGTGGGGAATGGAGCTGGAAGTCTTGGCAGAGGGTGCCTGCATGATCCCACCCCAGGGCTGCGGGGCTGCAGGGCTGCATGCACTGTGTCCTCCACCCAGGACAGAAGCTGGCAGGGCCAGGCCTCTGAAGATGCAGAACCACAGACCACAGGGCAGCTCCACCAGGCAGCTGTAAGCCTGAACTGCACGCTCGAGGGAGGGCTGGAAGGCTCCCCGTGGTGGCTGTCATGGGGCTCCCCTCACCCTGCTGCCCTCCCACCTGGGTCCCCCTCAGCTGTCCTAGGGCCAGGGCAATATCCTGAGATGAGCGAGGAGCTGAGCCCGGCAGGCACTCAGGCTGGCTGCCATGATGGGGTGCTGACAGGCAGGGCAGAGGGCCCTGCCTCCCACCACCACCACTTTGGGAGCCTGACCTCCGGGTTATCGGGGCAGCAGCTTTGGTGATGACCTCATTAAGTGTGGTGGCCACGTCAGCACCTTTCCAAAGCCCCTTTTATCACTCACAGCATGCCGGTGCGGGCCCGTCCACACCTCCTCCCCGACACAGCTCTATCTTATCTCCCACAGGGTGGGGACCCTTGCTGGGAGCCGGACAGCGGGCCCAGGAATGCTGTGTCCAGACGGCCTGGCCGGCGGGGGCAACGACAGGGCAGGGCAGGGGCCACTTAGGTTTCATGCTGACAAAACTGCAGAGACGCATTGACTTCTGCTCTTAAAATCCAATAATCATTATGGCGATTATGTGGGTGACCTGGCTCCTCCCACACATGGGGCCCAACAGTGGCAGGAGGAAGAGATGTGTCCCTGGGATCTTGCCAGGCACCCTCCTCCCACTGGCCCAAATTGGGGACACGGCCCAAGGTGATGGGAGCACTCAGAGCCCCCAGGGGGCTGGGAGGGCCCAGGCTCCAGCAGAGGAGGGAGGACACAGTCTCCCTGTGAAGAACCAAGCCTGGTGTTCAGAGCCGGGGCCCAGGAGGGGCTTCGGGACTTCAAAGACCCCAGGGAGTCCTGTCCTCTCCACTCCGCTGGAGGCCCCCAGAGGAGGACGTCTTTGAGAAGCCGCATGCGGACCCTTGGGGTCCCCACACATTCATCCCCACACATTCATCATTCCCCACACATCCCCTTCATGAGCAGAAGCCTGCTGCCTGAATGTGGACAGCTCTTTGTCCCAATGTCCCTGGCTGTGGGTTTTGGGCTGAATAGCTACCCCTACTCTCTCTGTTCTCCCACTCTCTGCTAGTCCCAGGGCCCCGCACACAAATGCTAAAGAGCAACCAGCCTGGAGATGCCCAAGCTTGGCTCCAGGAGGCACAGGGCCCAGGAAGGGGCTGGTGGCCCAGAGAACCATATGGTCCTGCAGCTGAGACGGCACAGAGCTGCTTGGGACCCTGAGAACCGCGGCCAGACGGGGTGCCCCAGGCCAGCTCTGCTTCTGGCCTCCAGATGGGATCCTGCTGCCTCGAGGCCCAGGCAGCCTGACCAGGGACACTGTTCTGCCTGGACAGAGCACAGTGACCCCTGACACAGGGCACAGGGTCCAGAGGCCCCGGCCTCAGGGATGCCCAGAGTTAGCGTCAGGACCCCACAGCCATGGGGACAGACGTGAGGTAGCCGCTGTGAGGGACAACCCTCTTTTCCTCTAACAACAAGACCAGTCAGCTGGCCTCTCTGCTCCTGTCCCCTGGCTCAGGAGCTTGGGGCAGGGGACAGGTCCAGGGCCAGCCAGGCTGGAAGACCCCAAGGCCCGCCCTCACTGGGGCGCAATCCTTTGCCCTCAAGCTGCTGTCCATGTGGGCATCTGCAGTGCCAAACCACACCGGATCTGGGCCGGGCAGGGCATAGGCCCTGTGACCCAGGCTCCCACTGTCCTGGTTCCCCGCAGAGTCGGGCTGCCTGGCGGCGGGCTCTAACACATCCTCTGCTGTCTTCCCCGCTGGCCCATCTGCCTCTCACTCCCCCCGGGTGCTCGTCAGGCCAGGGCAGCGTGCTCTGGGGTCGCTCCCTCCCTGCTGTCCCCAGAAAGGCCCAGAACCTGGACTACCGAGCCCGCTACAGGCCGAGGCGCTCACTGTGAGGTGTTTCCGGGTCCCTGAGCCCGGGGCCGGCCTAGCCAGTGCTGGAGACTTCTGGGAGACACCAGGCTGCAGCATGAGCTGTCTTAGGCACCAGCGCTGTTGCACCAGGCCTCGCTCTGCACAGAAGGGAGGGGCAAGAGCACAGGCCAACGGGCGGCAGGACGTGTTTCAGAATCGATCTGTCAGTCAATCAACTGCTCAGTCTGTCCAGCCATTCAGTGGATTCATCAGGGGACTGGTGGGGCCTGGAGAATGGGAGTTCTTGCCCCACCGAGCCACCCACCCACATCTCTCAGTGGGGGCACTACTGCCCGGGCACCAGAAAGGACCTCAGGGCCCAGACTGTGGGGCAAGAAGACAGATATGGGTATGCATGCAGAAGGGTGGCAGACAGGGCAGGGGGTGAGGGCAGGTCTGGAGGCAGCAGGGTGGTACAGAGCCCAGGGCCCCTGGGGAGGACTCTGGACAGCAGCGTGTCCAGCCGTGACATCCACCGTGTCCGCCAAGAGGGTCACCACCCATCGAGCAGGCCCTGGTGGTCTGCCCGGCTCTCCCCAACTCCTCAGCCACAGCAGCCACACCCACAGCTTCAGGCTCCTCCAGGGGAGACCCCAGCCCTGCCTACTTCACGCAGAACTCCAGGCCCAGACACCCCCACCAACACCCTGCCACGCGGGGCAAAGCTGAGGGGAGAGACAGAAAAGGAAACCTGATAAATAGTTTCCATCCCCAACATTTTCCACATTCAATTATTTTTAAATTAAATAATCTCTCCCCAGGAGAAAAAGGAAAGTTCCTGCTCAGTGCGGCCCTGGCAGGTCTCACAAAGCCCACATTGTGGGTGCTGACGGAGAATGCGTCTCCTTGGAGCCCGCCCCTCAATGCCCCCTTTTATGCTTGCACTCACAGCAGCCCCCGGGTCCCCTCATGGTGGAGATCCTGGCCCACGGCCACGCGGCCTCTTTGGGGCTCTCGTTGGCTCCCAGGAGCCCCGGCTGGGGGATAGAGCAGCTTTGGGGGCAGCAAGGAGGCCGCCAAGAAAAACTTGGGCCTCAGAACGCAGCACGGGAGAACCCAAGGGGGCAGCAGGCAGGGAGATGATCCCGCGACAGTCTCAGGGTGCCTTTAGAACCAGTTGCTGGAAGAACACGGGGTTCACACCCAGCACACCCAGCACACTTTCATGACCCAAGGCCTTTTCCTGCAGCTGTGTGTCCTTGGGTGGGGGGC
>PVJO010014650.1:0-47624 GCA_004026905.1 Hystrix cristata | reverse complement strand
CTTTTAATAGGATGTGGTCCCAAGCATCAATTCTTTGAATTGTTTCCCGTGCAGCCTGAGTTTTATTCATAAATTTTTTTCCAACCCCTATGTCTTGGAGAGTTCTTCCTATTTTATTCTCTAGGAGATTTATTGTTTCTGTTTTTATGTTTAGGTCTTTGATCCACTTCGATCTTAGTTTTGTATATGGTGAGAGACGGGAAAATGGTATCTTTTAAAAAATAGAACCACAGTACTAGTAGAGGTCCTGGATGTAGAGCTCTAGAGCCATGTGCCTGAGTGGAACTCAGGTTTGAAAATAATCCCAGTGGCCCAAGGATAGTCCTCACCAAATGTTTATAATTACTAGAGAAATGTATTCCCATTAGAATATATATTTCATAACAGACTTTTTGATGTTTTATCTACTGTATATCTTTAGTGCCTAGAATATAGTAGGTATTCAATTTTGTGAAACACTAGTGCATGAATGTATTTATCTAGAACATATTTATTTTGTATGAGTTTCATTCACTAAGAAGTTAAAGGCAGAGGAAATTTTTCTTCTGACAATTCACCTAAAGTCATTGAAAAGAATGTTAATGTTTTATAAAATCAGGAAAATATTTTCGTTTGGTAATTTTTTAGTCATCTTTCTGCCATCTATCATAGTAACCTTAACAGCATTACTGTGACTAAAACCAGCCCTTCTCCTGTATCTACACAAGGCTTTTCTTTTTAGTAAATTTTTAAATACATTGTACAGATTAAAATAGCAACCTTTGAGTCTTTTTGTTAGCTATGTTTAAAATGATATCACCTATAATTGTTTATTATTCAGCCACAGAACAGAGATCATTCCTAACAGAAAACAGAATTATAACTACATAAAGGGTTTGAATTGCCAATGTGTGGACACTCTCAGTCTGTACATAGTGATATCTGACACTATTCAGCTTTTTGAGAAACACTAACCTGCAAGATAAAATACTCTCAATTATAATGTAATTGTCAGATTTGAATCTTGGCTCAAAGCAAGCAGTGTATTTTCAGAAAGCAGTACTGAGTAAGAACTTTTTGAAGAAAGATAAGTGACCTATCTTATTCTAAGTGCTGCATACTTCTCTTCCCTTCGCTCTTTTGCCCTTTTTTTTGGCCAGCACTCAAAAGTGAAATAGGTCACCAACGCTCTTTTCACCATCTAGATTTTGATTCTTAAACATCTCATGTAATATCTTTTCTGTGCTTTCCCTTGGGGCAATGACCTAGCTGTACAATTATTTTGCTTTCCCAGTGGTGCTTAACTGTGAAATTGAGCAAAACATTTATTTAATGAACCTCATTAGACAATCATACGGGTAATTTTAATATTTTTGCTTAATTATGTTAGTGGCACCAGTAGCCCTTTAGATTTTATGACAATGGTCATAATTCTCCTTTTGGGTATTACTGATCTGACCTAATTAATTTTTGAAGATAACTGTTCCATTTGCCTTTTGTTACAGAAATTATAAAGGGGGTTATTCAGTGGGAAACTGAAAGTAAAGTAAATCTCAGTTTTTTCCCCCAATGGAGCCAATGGAGTGTAATAAACAATGGGGAAAATGTGTAGTTATGAATTAATCTCACAGCCTTCCGACTACTCCAGTCCTGTACAGCTTATCTCTGCTGTCAGGTGCCTCTGGCATGAAAGCTTTTGGGGCTATTTCACAAGACAAAATGTCCTGAATGTACCCTTGTTAGTCTTGTGTTATCTGCCCAAAGGTAACTTTATTTTAAAATATCTTATGTTTTTATGTGTATGATTAACAATCAGGAGCTGTGGAAGCAAAACTATGTTCCCCAAGAATCATCTCCACATGGTACATCTGTATACTGTGACATCTTTTCTGTTTCCAATTGACACTGGCATTTATTAAAATGTCATTATCATAACCCATCTTTCCTTTGGTTCACTAAAAGTAGTTTTATTCCTCCCCATCAGTGGCTTTTTGCAACTACAAATTACTTAAATGGTTGACAGTAGACCTTTAACAAAAAGTTAATTGCACCAAGTAAATGTCAATAATACTGGCTGGAAAGCTGTATTTTTGGTAACAGAAATTCATCTTGTAGGAAACTGTCAACGATAAAAATACTCCACTGGTCATTTTCACCAGTGTTCAGGGCACTGTAAAACTAAAAGGTGGATCCATTTTTAAAACAGATTAGAGCAGAACTGTAACTGGGACAGAAAACAAGTCAGCTGGTGGCAATATTCTCTCTTGTAATTTAGAAAACAAGAATAATTTGAAAACGTACACATCCAACAACTTTAAAAAAGTTACTGTGGGCAGTACTGTATATAGTTTTGGACAAAATTTACCTTTAAAGCACAAAACAAACTATTAAGTTTATCCACACATGCCATTGAGAGTTCCTGATTACATCCATTTAAAGTTTAATAGTAATTACTGATAGAATTTGTAATACTTTGAGGGTGTGGACTAGCAACTGTTGATTCTCCATAAAATGTTGAACAGTGTATCGAGCTGGACAATTAACTTGGTTAGCTCAATGAAATGTTTTTGAAAATGAAATTATAGTACAATTAGACTTGTATTGTTAGGTTCTCCACACATCAAAGTTTGACGTAGCATCCCAGAGATCTGCAACATTCAAAGAAAAATAGGCACTTAGTAAAAGTTCCGAATTTACTTTGCTCTTTGCTAGCAAGAACAGCAAATTTAAAGCCAACATTGAAGTACTTTCTGCATTTTCAGGTATTTGCTGTCCTTTCCACAAAGAGGTGGCTCCATCCTGATATCAGATTGAGTAGTAAGGTTATCAAGGTTAAACCAAACTCAGCCAGGGTACCCTTATTCGATCACTTCTGAATTATAAAAGCACTAACCTCTGATTGGAGGGATGAGATAATCAGTTGGTTTCAAAAAAATTTCTCCAGTGTATGCCTTTTTCTTAGCAAACTGCCTTATTTTTAAACAGAGAAGAAAAAAAAAAACCAACCAAAAAACCAGAGAAAATTGTAACTACATTATACTCAAAACTATTCTGCACAAAATAGACCCGATAAAAGTACTAAAATTTACCATGTACTTTTGTCATGAAAATAAAACTTAAATACAAGTGTTAATTTTCACAAAGAATTTAGGTATTTAGTATATCATATTACTTACCCCTACTACATGTCCTGTATAAAAACTGTGTTTTCCTACTTAAGTACAAATCACTCATGAATCCAACAGGATGCTACTAGATTTAAAATGCTTAAATTCCTTGAAACCTTTCTTTCAACTCCTAGTCTTTACTCCCACACTAAAATGCAAAAATATAAAGTAACACCAAGGCCAACAAATCCAGAAAACCCGCCACCCGAGCAAAATTTCTTGGATTTTCCAAAGTAGAAGTACAAAAGAAAAACAAAACCACTCACATCACAGCACACTGAAAAAAATTTATTTTTTGCTTTATACATTAAAAATCTGAATAATGCATTTAACTATAAATTCAACCTAATGCAAGGAGTTGTAAATGAAGTTTTAAATACAAGCTCTAAATTGCTTTAGATTTACATTTTAAAAACTCTTCATGTACCGAGGGCATATAAGAAAACACCAGATCTAAAATGTTAAGGCACAAACTTTGTAACTGTGGGGTCTGCTATTCTGCCCCCAATACCTGCAGTGCGCGACAAGGCAGCGAGAATTAAGCAAAACAGGCACAAACTAAATCTTCCATTAACTACTGAAACCGGGTCTAAAATCTTTTGGGGTGAAAAGTTTGCGTCGGTATCTTGCACAATTTCACTCCTTCCTTCGAGGGAACGGCTCCAACGGCTCAGCTCTTCCCAGAGCTTTAACATGCAGCGCCGTCCGCCCTCCACGCCTTCTCCCCGCAGAGCTGAGCTAACGGTTTCCAGCAGCCGGCGCCGGGCTCCGCGGGCTGTCCCCGCGCCCCGGAAAACAAAGGGGATTCCCAGCCATTGTCCTCCGTGGCGCTGAGCATCACCAGCACTAGCAAGGCAGTAGCTTGCGCAGTTATCTCCACAGCGGGCAATGTCACAACCCGACCAACAGCACAAACTACTACCTCAGCCAGGGCCATGGTGTCGGAGCCTCCGGACCACGCGGGGGGCAGCGGGGGGCAGCGAGCGGCGCGCGCCCCTCCGTCCTTCCTCGGCGGCAGCCGCCCCTTCGCCTCTCGCTCTTCGCGCCGCGCCCGAGACCCCGCCCAGCGCCGCCACCGCCGCGAGCTCCCCGGCCAGTGGCGGCAGCCACCGCGGGCGTCCTCGCCCACGACCGCTCCGGAGGGGCGGCGGGGTCCTGCGAGGAAAGCTCCGCCGACATCCCCGCGCCGCTAGAAAGCAGGAAACGGGCGGCAAACGCGCTGAGACACCCGGGGACTCAAGCTGGTCCCTGAGGAGCTGCGAGCAGCGCTCCCGGGCTTCACCCGCCGCCCGCGGGCACACCGCGTCCCTCCCGCCCGCCGCGAGCCCGGGCGGTTTCCGCACCCTCCCGGCCGCACCGGCCCCGCCGCCGCCGCCCGCTCCCCGCGCCCGCACGTCCCGCAGACGCGGCCACCGGCACAGCCCGGAAGTCCCCAGGCCACCGCTTCCCCAGCACCCTTCGGGGAAATCCCGCACGGCTCCGCAAGAGGCGAAAACAGCAGTCAGAAACCCCGCCAAGCTGAAACCGCGGTGTGCAGCAGGCGGGTGCCAGCGCTCCGCACGGGCGGAGGACACACGACCTGTCTCGCGCTCCGCTGCTCCTGTGCGTCCGCACGAACCATAGAGATCACTTAAGGAGGCTGCCGCGCTACTCCCACCACGTGACCACCCGCCAGGCCCCCTCCCGCGCCGCCATCTTACATCCGGGAGAGAGGCATCATCTCCGTTCCCTGCCTCAGCGAGCTCCGACGTGCCTCTGGGAGCCTGCCCCCAGAGGGGGACCCCGACTCCACGTCACCACAGTGCCGAGGCCGCGGGCCAGGTCCCTCAGTTCGCTAAGTGGGGCCCAGGAATCCCTTCTATTCCCCTGGTTTTTGCCCGCAAAGAAGATGGCGGCGCGTACGGTCGCCGAAGTGGACACGTTGTACTTTGGCCTCGTTTAAAGTTTCCGGTGCCTCCTTTCCTATCCGGCAAGGACACAGCCCTGTTGTGCTCCACCCCCGCGGTGTGGCCACAGTGCTACATTCCGCAGAAAATAGGCGGGAAAGCTGTTGTACAACTCGCCTTAATGCGCAGGCTCCTGAAATTGTGGGTTTGGGGTCGCCCCCTTCTAGGCCAAGTTTGGGAGGTGGTCGACGTCATGGCCTGCTCTTGGCCAAAGAACTTTTTTTTTTTTTTTTGCTTCCCTTTTAGGTTTTTTTGGTTGTTGTTTTGTTGTTGTTTTAAATAGGAAGTTAACATTAAAGGAAAAAAGTTACTAGGGCTTGGCAGATAAAATACAAGACGCCCAGTTAAACTGCAATTTCAGATACTTTTTTAAAGCATATGTATGTCTCATGTGCTAAAAAAAAAAATCTGAAATTCAAATTTATCTGGACATCCTCTGTATTTACTAAATCTGGCAATCCTGTTAGTCATGAAGCTCCTGAAAATCCAGACTACACACAGCAAAAACAAGGGATGGAGGGAAATGAAAAGCATCTTCAGCTACAATGTGAGACTTTTCTAGACTTTGATCCTTTCAGCAGCTAGAAGGCTATGGTCCAGAGCAGAATTTATCAACAGTGCACAGGGAACATTTATGCATAACAAAAATCTTCCCTCCTTAAACCAGCACAGTATAATTCTGAACAACACATTCTAAGGCTGAGTCTCACTCAAAATTTAGTTATTGTTTCTAACCTTTATGGTATGTAGATAAGTGACCCAATTCCTTGAGGGTACACGTTTTCAAATTGAAAAGCAACCTGCCTGGTACATTTCACAACATTTGTATGTGTATATTCAGAAAATAAAATATATTCGAATATGCCCACTGACAAACCATTTTACATTAATTTTAAGTATTTTTAAACAAATGCTAATGGTACTTTTGTCTGGCACATCCAATCTGAAATACTCCCAATATTTATGTATTTGTGTGCATGTGTAACCAACCTGCAGTTACATGCTTTACCTGACAAAGCGTTAAATTCACTATCACATGTTTACGATGTTTACTATAATACAGGGCTGCTGTATTCACTAAAAATTGACTGCTAATTCACTACACAGTGAATCACGTTATCCTTTCCAAAGCAAATTCATTTGTCATAATGGCGAAGATTTTTAAATAGCCACTGAACAGTTGTTTGGCCTAAGATGTAGAGATCTGCTAGCGTACAAATTTACAATTATTTTTAGTCACGCCATTACACTACTTTATCAGATTCCTTTCCACTATTTTTTTGACATCAGTCTACTCATAATCCATACATATTATACTGTTCCCCACCAACTCTTTGTTTTCCCCCATCCATAATATCCAAAACCTAAGTGTCCTTTTCAAAGGTGATCACCGTCAGCTAATTCTTCAACATCACTTCAGCAAGAAAATTGCGACAGCTTTTTAGCTTTTCATACTGGGATTTCCCATACTCTATCTTTCTTATGTTTATCTTCCTTACTTTCATAATTTATTATTAAAAATAAGTAATCTATTCTGCTTGGCTTTCAAAGAGTATCATGATTGGGTCTCAGTCCCTCTCAGCCATCTTGTTTCATACAACACCAAAATGCACTGTTTATTCATATTTTAGATACACCTTCTCAGATTGTCTTTTACCTAAAATATACCCCGATGCCCTTTACCTTCATCCAAAATCTACCTAACCACTAAGGTTCATTTTAAGTTCTGTCTCCACCAGTGAGCCTTTTCATTTCTTTATTGCTTTTCCTTCTGAGTGTCCCTAACGAATTCTGTCACATTATAATAAGGACACTGTAGCATTTTGGGGGGGTGTTGCTGGGGATCAAAACCACCGAGCTAAATCCCAAACCATTTTTAGCACTTGGTAGTTGTCCAGTAAAAGGCAAGAACTGTTTCCTATTGAGGAAGATAAAAGTTTCCTGCCCATTTCTTGGATTATGTGTGCCAAGTCTTTTATTCACACACAAGTGTGTTTGTTAATAAAATTCACCATATTCTAAGCATAATTCTTTATAACACTCCTTTTTTAATTCTAAAAAACTCTGTGCTAAGCACCACTATTAACTACAGTTGATAGATGAGAAAACCAAAAAGGTTAATTAACTTGCGCTGGTCACATTTAGTAACAGCTGGGATTTGAAGTTTTTAAAAGTCTGGACCCAAACTCTCAGCTCTTACCCACTGTTATTGCTTATGTAGGTGTTTTACCTACATAACCTCTTTTAAAACCTCTTTTAAAAATAAATTAGGTGTTTTAAACATAAAATGTTTTAAACTTGGACAAATAATAAAAATCCAATGCAGCTCATAAATCTTTATTTCCCAGTATTTGAAGTATTTTTTATAATATTCAAGTATGTTTGTCCCAATTGCTTATTCATAGATATAATAATTACCTCAAAAATATTTTCAATTTGTTTTAGTAAGAGTTGGGTTTTAAAGGGGTGGGAATAATTTTTGTAAAACAGAACCACTTCTGAAGCAAGACATGGTAAGACATAAAGCAAGACTTTATGTGTGTGACTCCAGGAAGTCACCTCTAACCTCTGACTTCTTCTATATAAGAACTTCTCTGTAAATGTGTGAGAATGAACAAGAGTAATATAAGTAAATCCCTGGCCTACAAATACTAGGTACTCCAAAAATTGTTATTAAAATTAGAAAACAGACATGCACCAAGTCCCTATGAGGAACATGACCATTATATAAAGAATAAATAAAAAGAAGTCGAAGAGATGGAGGGAGGGGGAAGGAGGGGAAAGGGAAAAAAAAAAGAATATGTGTACATTTACCAACTCCCCCCAATGAATGTAATCATTGTAATCACAAATGTGCACCAATGAAAAAAAATTTTTTAAGAGTAGATTCTATTCTAAGACAAAAAAATTAGGAATCAGAAAAATTACTATAACTAGATCTAACTGCCGTACATATTAAGTAACAGGAATTTTTCTGTATTATGCTTCTATTACACATCTCAAAAAAGGAATTGATTGATAGATTAAGACAGGTTCTTACTATGTTGCCCAGGCTAGTCTTAAACTCCTGGGCTCAAGTGATCCTCCTCCTTCAGTCTGAGTAGTTGGGAAAGCAAGTGCATGCCTGGCTAAAAAAAAAAAAAATCTTCAAACAAATTCTGAGAGGTGGAGGGATGGTCGGACATTCATATAGATAGGCAGTCTCAAAACAGCTTCACCAAATTAAAGAACAGAAGAATGCTCTTAAAAGGCACATCATATGCTTAGCGTGTGTGAGGCCCTAGATTCAATTCTTAGCACCCCAAAAAAGTGCTAATCCACATATTTTACCTGACCTAGAATTTTTACTCAAATTTCCAAGTATACTTTCTTTTCAAACTAACTGTATTAAGAGATATTTCATGCCTTTCTGACTCTATATTCTTTTTTTCATTTTATACATTAATAATTTTAACAAAACTCAAAAATATTTCTTCTTTATTCCTTTTTCCCTCAAACTGAGTATATAGGTAAGACATCTTAAATGTATTTGAATTGCTACTTACACAGTCTTTAAACAGAGTCAAGTGATGTGGGGTGTCAATGATGTTTTTAGTCTAATGGGGATGAGAAAACAAATACGTCTATTAAGAATTAGCCATTGAGGGGCTGGGGATTTAGCTCAGTGGTTAAAGTGCTTGCCTACCAAGCACAAGGCCCTGAGTTTGATGCCCAGTACAAAAAAAAAAAAAAAAAAAGAATTAGCCATTGATCAGATCTGAAGGGAAATTACCAAAGAGGTTACAATTTTAAGATACAATGAGAAACTGGTACTGCTGGAACATAATTAAAAACCTAGGATCATGCTTAGTGCTAAACTGTAAAGCGAATTAAGGTTCTATACAATTGCAGTTATCACTACGAAGTTTTTGTGAAAAAAATCTACCCTACACTAAAAAAAAAATTTGAGTTTGAGATCAAGAGACTTTCGTGATTATAATACATAACTGATACATCTCAACAACATAAAAATTGTAAGAAGAAAATATAACAACAGTGGTATTACTTTCAAGAACTGTGTTGGGAGCTAAAAAAGAATCTCACAAAATTAGATAAATATATCCAGTCTGACATAAACACCATATGGTAACTGCCTTAAGAGACAGGAGCTGTATGTTATGTGTTAAAATTATGACACAGAGGTAGTAAAAGCTAGAAAGCAAGCAAAATTTGCACAGTTTGGTTTAAAGCTTAGTATTTTATATTATTTTTCTGGATGAAAAGATGACTGCAATATTATAGCTTTGATATTTTTCTTTCTAGTAAAACTTCACAGAAAGAAGTACTTTTTATTATTTGCAATTGTTTTTCAAACAATGGCATGGTATGGGTGTACTATTGAGTTTTAGTTTAGCAGCTGTAAAGTCAATAATTTTCTTTTTCTTACATGAGAGACTACAATTAATCCCTTAGGAATATTTCAATTGACCTCTGTGTCACCATAAGCAACAAGCACATGGAAACCAAATATATTCTAGAAAGACTCAGAAATAAGAATTGTAAAATACTAGGTCTTCCATCAAAATTACTGTTTTGCAACAGAAAAATAGCAATAGATGACAAATATGCTGCCTTAAATAGTTTTTGAAAGTAGGCAGTGCAAATATTATGAATCAATAATATTTACATAACATAAATCTAAAATAGTTCAAAGCATTTGCCTCCAGAAACAATAGAACTCCCCTTCAAAGAAAATAAAAATTCACAAAACACAAAAAATTCACACAATTTGGATTTTAAGTCTTTCTCTTTGAGAAAGGTGGCACCATGTCTCTATTCACATCACAGCAAAGACATAATTGTTCCAAGTTTAGCTGTTGAATCTGTCATCTTTATAATAATCCCATTTTGTGCACATCTTGGCTGCTGATTCCTGTGGATTCAGAAAGATAGTAGGAACTATAGTCACAAATGACTCTAACTTGTTCCACTATTTTGAAATGCCAAGGCAATTTCACCTTTGCCAAAAGGCAGCAGTGCCCAAAGTAGAAAGTATTGCCAAAATCTCATTTAACAGGAAGGCAGTCAGCATGGTTCTACCACAATCCACTCTGCTTCTCATGGTCAAGGAATAGGTGAAATCAGAAGAAGTGAATGAAAAGAGGTAGAGAATAAAAGAAGAATAAAAAGAAGAAAAATAGGGAGAAAGTAAGACAATAAACATATAAAAAAAATTTTAAAAGAAGGGAGAAAGTGATGCCCAGGAAAAAGGAAGAGAAATAGTCAAAAATCTCTCTTAGGATACAGTAATAAGTTTATCAAATAACCTGAATAATTATCCTAAAAATGTCATTTTTAAATCAGTTCCAAACTCAAATTATGCATGTTTCCTCTAAATCAGTTATTATCATCTCTATTTTAGAAATAAAGAAACAGAGACTTTGAAAAGTGAACATGCTTAAAGTTAAATAAAAGGCAGAAAGAATATCAGCTCTCACTGCTTTACAATCAGTCAAGATTACTAAGAGTATTCATATTTGCAAAAAGATGCACCATATGCTCTTTTAAAAAGCCAACACTGCTAGTATATCCAAAATCACTGGATTTATAAGAAATTTATCTAACTCCTCAATGTGGTTCGTATATAAGTCAGAACACAAAGACATTAGCTTTCTTTTACACACTATAAAAATTTTCCATTCAAAATAAAAGCACCACTCTACTTTCCAGAGGTATAAAAATTTTAATTCAAATGAAGTATTAAAAACTGTTTACCCACCATGTATAAGCTGGTAATACACTATATTGTATGAACTCCTGTTCTCATGAATGGCAGTTTCAAAAATGCAAAATCCACTCTGATAATGCAGATAAATACGACTCATCAATACTAAGCACGGTAAAATGTAGTACTTCATACAAGATAAGCTTGTGTGTCAAAACTGCCAAATATAACAGGAAATCTAAGGAATGTACTAGGGTGCTGGCACTGCTTTCAAAGAGATCATTTTTGTCCACATCTGTAGTTGTTTTCTATAAGAAACTAAAATCCACAATATTCCAAGCCTAAACATTTTGATCTATTCTCAAGCTTATAAACTACCAGTAACTTATGTGGTAACTGCAAGTAGGCTGGTTCCTGAAAGTGTTCATCTGTAGCAGTCTCTTAAGGATCTGGTTGTCCATTTGAACTACTCTACAATTGGGGAGGATACAGTCAGTCATTACACAATATGTAATTACCACTTATCAATGGGGAATAGTTTTGCGCTGTTTTCTAGCATGCTTCAATAATTTATTGCCACCTACTCTGTTTCTTTTTTTTGGCAGAGGGGTGCTGGAGATCGAACTCCAGGCCTTGCGGTCGCACTCGCGCTCTACCACTGAGCTACATCCTCAACCCCCCTACTCTGTTTCTTAACTGACCTTTTGACCCAAAGGTTACCTGGAACTAGTGATGCCAAATTGTGACAATGAACAAAATACTCTTCAGGTTATATGAGAAAGCACAAATAACATAGTTGTTATTACGTTAAAGTGAATGCTGTTTTCCAAGATAAAATATATACATGTGATTGCTCATATTGTTCTTCTGATGATACATACATTTAAAGAATGTAGTAAGAGTTGATTCAATAACCACAGGGTGAAAAGACAGGTGAGAAACAATACAGGTGTTAGCTATTAATGTAATAAAATGAAAAATCAAAGCAAATGAAAAGCAGTTCTAAGCCAGACTTTACAGCACTTTTTTCCTTTTGGCATTTAATTCCTAATGTATACAGTAAAATTAATAAAACTTTAACACTAGTTATAAAGAAATACTAAATTAGCCCCTAAAAAATGACCTTTTCTTTCTTGGCAGTGATAGCATTATTGAAAACTGAAAAGTAATCTATCCAAGCTAACGATTAACTTCCTTTACAATGGACAAGACAGAAAAGGACCTTAATTATCCACCTGTTACATATTAATATTGTCCAACAAACTATGAAACATAGCATCAGTGACAAAAAGTGATCGCATGAGGCTTAACGCTCTTCTGTTTTTCTAATATGTATCCCAAAGGACACAACTGCTACCGTTCAAGGACTATTTATGGACTCCACCAAGCAGCAAAATTAACATACCTTTGAAAGCTTCCTTTTTTAATCTCTCAGCATCCACTAATTTCACACAACACAATTCTACTTAGTGAAGAACTCAACTCATACCAACAAGGTAAGCGGAATGTGTTAACTTTCCAAGTATCGGGATATTTTAGAAAACGCAGCCTAGAGGAATGCTTGATTCAAGGGCATATACTGCTCATAGTTGCTCCTGGGGAGTTATGGGAGATATTCTGGGAAGAAAAGTCTATCAGTTTTTTTACCATGTGGACACCCTTCTTAATAAGACAGACTGATTACTATATTAACACATTCCTCCCGTTCATGTGTTGAACTATAAGGCATCGTCCTGGTACTAAAAGCAAATACAATATTAGTTCAAAATACTCAAGTTATATGAATGTATGTTATATACCCTCGACTCATTTAATTTTCACCAGAGAATAATCATTCTAATTACAATTAATCTATTATTTCTCAAGAATAGACATATTACTACTTCATGTAAATTCATGGCAATATTTTAAACATGTTATAGAAATAGTATACAATCTTTGTTATTCTATTTCATACTTTACCAGTGTTTTCTGTATTTTTCAAGTCCCCAGTTGAACATATCCCAGTATAGAAAATATACTGAATACACAACTTGAGTGATTTTTTTTGTTACAGCTGCAAGAAGAGTGCTAAAAGTAGAATCTATGAAATGACGTATTTTACCTTAGTCTTAGGTGAAAATAATAAAATAAGAAATTCATTGATTCATGTAAATATTACCTCAAAAAAGGCCATATGCATGGTTACAGATAAGAGTGCAAATTAAATAATTACATAATTACAATATCCACAAAATTGTATCTCATTCATTACTCAATTTTAATAGCTTCTTATAATTTTATGATTATTCTGGAGAGGCTGAAATTTATAAATACTATTAAAATCAAAAGCGCTCTAGTACATTAATACCAATGCCATTATGATTTGTATGAATAATCAATGTTTGAAACATCTTCATGTCTTCATATTATGAAAATTTAACTGAGAAGAAAAATATAATAATAGCATAATCCATTAAATAAAAATATAGTGAGCTAGAGTCAAAGTCAGTTGTTTTAAAGAAACAAGTTAATACATTCAAGAGCACTTTTTCTTCTCCACTGGGCTAGAAAAGTGAAATAAAATTAGCATTTTACTCCAAGACAGTAGGTTTACTGAACTTCTAAATGCTTGAGTATCTCCAAGAGCACACCTACCATTGCCTTTTAACATACAAACATACATATGTACACACATACATTTTATACTTGGAGAGGGTAGTTATTTTTCTTCTTGAGAAGAAATTACAAAATGAAGCACAGAAATCAAGAAAACCTCACAGGCAAAACTTTAGGACATCTGAAGTCATCTTGCCTGGGTTGTAATTCAAAGAAAATGACAAATGTTGTTAGTCACAAGGAAAAATCCGTAGAAATATAAAACATGAAGTCTTTAAAATTCAGACAGTAAATATAAAAACAGACTTAAGTGAAACCTTGAAGAGATATTTGAAGAAATGAGGTATGATGGAGTCAGTGCTACAATATATCTCAATGTATTAAATTAATAACTTATATTTCAAAGTTGCAAAATCAGCAAATCATAAACTGTTTGCCACTGTGTTCACATGACCTTTCTGGTCAAATGTTTAATGATCACTAACAATACATTTAAAACTCAGCATAGAGCTAACTGATTACATGGTAAGCTTACCTGCACACACAGGAAGGCAAATTATAAGTAAAAATGTAAGCAAACAATTTTGTATTAATAATAAATACAGCTTCAAGCATTTAACATTATCAATATTTTAAAAATTTAAACAATAAATGCAACTATTTTATACAGAACTGTACTATTTATTATACACACAGGTATATCAGTTCCCTTTGTTTACAAAGGCTGGTTGTAGATAACATGGAATGTTACAGTACCATCTTGCATAAAATTTTAGTACAATTTTGCACTTGAAAAAAGGGTGCAAAAACACCAGCCTAATAAATCTGAAGTGAAGTATTTTCTCTTTCATTTTAAAAAGGACATCATTAACACATACACCACAAACTGTACATAAGCTCACTTCTGAATCACCAATTAAAGATATGGTAGCAGCTGTGCTCTGGCATTAACTCCCCTTCCCACCAGTTTAACTCACTGAAGGCTCGCGGGACTATTTGTTCAGCAGCCTTTGTTGCTGTGTAAGCTTAGAGCATGAACTACCAAACCCAGGCAATTACAATTTAAAGGCAGCGAACAACAGCCGCCAAGAATTTTTTGTACTAAGAAATGTCCTTCTGACAGAAGACTCAGGAGCATTCTTAAGGATATCTTTCTTCCTTCAATTATACTAGAACTGGTCAGGATTCTCCATTTTGAACTTTGCATGCTGGTGGATGCATGAAATCCTTAAAGGGAACCAGGGCCTCCTTCAGTGCAGAGCAGACTTCCGAAGAGGAGCAGGTGATGCATTCTACTAAAGTTGGGTATAAGGCAATCACTTGTGCCCAGGTATTCCCATCAACTGGAATGCAAGACGCACAAACACCTCAAAATTGGGTGGATTTAAACGGTAAAGATTATCCAATTACCATAAACACAATGTTAAATGCAATGGAAGGAAAAAAATCTGAAACATGCACATTCTACCATCTGTCTTTTCTTTTTAAAAAATCTTTGGAAGATTTCCTGCTATATTTAATAAGGCATGGGAAAAACATATGGTGGTTGCGTAGAGTTCTCAATACCAACAAATTTGATGAGGTATGTTTTAAATGATAATTTGTGAAAGCTTTGGAAGCTAATAAAGTAACTTAGAGTAATCCAAATCTTTGCCATTTTCAGTGTAGTTTCCAGAGAATATAGCATACATTTCAAGAACAATTAGAAAACAATTTTTTTATTCACTTGTCTCTACAAATATAAATATCTAGTTTTCCAGTAATGTCCTTGATATTAATTTCAATTTCAAATTATAAAACACAGATCTAGTTACAGTCATACCTTGGTACTCATCTGCTTTGAAATTCATCAAATCTTGTATGAAATGCATTTTGATATGAAAATTTTGTTCCAGTACTCTTCATTTGTTTGGTATTCAACTGCCTTGTGACATGCTACCTTTTCCAGCCGAAACGATTTGTTTGGTACTCCCTGCTTTTGGTACTCATCAACCCCCCAGAACCAATCAAAGACAAATACCAAGGTACCACTGTATCCTTCTCTTATACTGTTTGGTACTCTTTAATGTAAATCACTAGATGTAGGCTCTAAAGAGGGACCAAGTCTCCCTTTCTCACCACTACCATGACAAACCTAGTACAGCTAAAGGTTATTTGCTGATTGGGTAACAGTATTACAGCCCAATCAGTTATTAATCTCCTTATACTCTGAGATCACGTATTACATTTCTGTCTTCTGAGCACTACACAGTGAAACATCCTGATTTTATGACATTTTGTGGAACGAGTCTCAAATTTGGGAGGCAGTATAGTACAAAAGAAAGAATACTATAAAATGTGCAAAGAGTTTGGATTCTGTTTTTCACTCTAATGTATTGCGTGCCAATTGTACACAGTTCCTTCTGAAATAAGGCAGTGCTGTGTCCCTGGTCAAGTCATTCATTTCCCTTTATTGCAACTTCTGCTGTAAAATATAGTAATGAGTTTCTCAAACTAGTACTCCTTTACTTTTTTTTCAAAAAGCTCCTGTAAGTGTGGCAGATGTTGCCTATATCTCTCCTTTTGGGGACTAGTAATTCATATGAATTTATTGAGTGCTTAATGGTAAAGGATCAGATTTAAATAGATCAAATCCAAGATTTCTAAAATTAATATGATTTGGGATTTTTTTCACCCAGTATTTAACATCACTCATAATTAATTTTTATTCTTTAGTACATATCTTAGAAAATCATGACCTGTTCAATAAACCTTTTTTCTCAAACAGGGACCTCTTCAAAGTAGGGGTAGGAAGAAGAAAAGGGGATAGGGCTGAAGGCTAGTGGTGACAATGGGGAATATTAGGCTAAAGCAGTTTTGTTTTTATCTGTTTTATATGTTAGGAATCAACACCATATTTAATTTGCAAAAATAATATTGCTTAACAGAAAAGAAACCAAATGTAGGTCTTAAACAACATTGGTCTTAGAAATCTAAATACTTTGCTCTAGCTGTGTGGCTTTTTGTTGTTTTTGGTTTGTTTGGTTTTTTTTGGTTTTGGTTTGCAGTTCAGACTGGCCTCAAACTCACAACGACCCGCCCGCCTCAACATCTCATGGGCTAGGATTACAGGAGTGTGCCACTATGTCTGGTACTCCAGCTGTCTTCTGTGAAAAACTTTCCATTAATCATTTAACACAAGATTATGGAGAGTGAAACCTACTTAGAATGCCTATTCAGAGAATTACCTGACAAACTAATTCTTGGTTTATTATAGGAAAATACAGAAACACATGAAAATGACATCAGAAATAAAACTTGGGAAGCTTTTCAAATTCCTTTAATCAAAATATTTTTTAGAAGTCCACCATAAATTTCTGTAGAGACTTTCTATTTGACTATAAAAAAAAATGAAAGAGCTGAATGTATTGATAAAGAAGTATCTCCATGAATTCCATTAAGTGAAAAAACAAAGAGGTTCGGAACAGTAGGTATGATACAGGGCTATTATGCATACTTGTACGCAAAACTGAAGGTACTGGAATATGTATTTTATATTTATATAATAAACTTCTGTAGGGTAGCACAAATTAATAAAAAGAGTTGCTTGTGTGCTGAGGTAAGAACTGGGAAGATACTGAATAGGGGAAAGATCATCTTAAAACTTCTTCCTGTAAATCTATTTATTTTTTTGTGTACTGGGATTTGAACACAGGGACCTTGCACCAGTCCCTCCTCTGCCTTTTTTTTGTAGTGGTCGCAGCTAGGAGAGACACTAAGTCACTAAGTTGCCCAGAGTTAGTCTGAACTTGTAATCCTCTAGTCTCAACCTTCCAGATTACTGGGATTACACGCTTGCACCAACATATGTGGCCTCTATTTTTAGAGTTATGTGTATACATATTATCTATTCCAATTTTTAAATAAAGATCAAGTGATGAAAACAAAAATCACCCTAAACAAACAAAAAAGTCAAAATGCCTCCCTTCCCACTAAAAAACTTTAAAACTATAATAAAAGCTCTAAGTAGAGTTGGAGTGTTTTGGCTCTAAATCTTAAATCTAATCGCTTGAATTAGACGGGTATGTACAATACAACATACTGTACTGGTAAGGCTTGGCCTTCTTGTGTTCTTTTTTCTTTCTTAATGAGGCTTATACCTTTCCAATACAATATCATCACTTACAGTTTCCTTTCATTTAAATTTTCATTTCATATGCTCAGAGGCATAATTCTAACTCTCTTAAACAGTTTTTCATATTACTTAGATCACCCTTCATTACTACACTACCCCATCCATGGTCCAATGGCTTTGTAAAGAAGTTACTAAATTTTCCATTTTCTCCCTTTATATGCAAATGTTTAAATTCCTGACAGGTGTCTGAAGATTACATAAAATAATGCAAACACTATGCATTTAAATATGCTGGTTACATTTAGTATATCTCTGGCACTAATAAAGAAAATACAGTAAGTAGAGCTTCAAGCATTTAACATTGGATCAAATAAAGACTTTGTCTCTAGGAAATCAACGCGTGGTTTTCCTTTACTGAAAAATCAACTAAAATGTTAAAAAAAAATTTAGGCGGGAGGGGGATGAATTCAGAACATTGTTCCAGACTTTTTCTTAGAAATTTTACCTCATTCTCCCCTTCTCCTTTCTCCAGTCTTTGGGTTAAAGAAATAAAAGTGGAATGCCTCTTAGGATTTAGTACAATATCCTTTTTTAGGTCAAGTACCAGTGGGTGGATTTTGACAGGGATTCATATGCTGCCATTAAGTTATTAGTCAATTACTGAAAATTTCCTTTATTTTGGGGGTATTAAAAGCAATGCTGCCAGGCATGGTGGCACACACCTGTAATCTCAGCACTTGGGAGGATGCGGCAGGAGGGTCGCCACAAGTTCGAGGCCACCCTGGGCTACACAGTAAGTGCAAGGCCAGACTAAACTACATAGCAGGCCTCGTCTCAAAAAACCAAAAACTAAATAATAAAAGAAAAGTAATGTTGCCTGGAATGGAGATGTAGCTCAATCGTAGAGTGCATGCCTAGCATGCATGAGGCCCAGTCTATGTTTGAACCTACTACCACAAAAAAGCCAAAAAACCACCAATAATGCTGTTTAAAGTGCTAGTCTGCTAAAAAAAAAATAAGTTCATGGTAGAATGTAAATTAACACACTACTGTCTTCTTTAACATAGTCTTGTGTAAAAAAAAAAATCAGCTGAATTAAACAGTGTGTTTAGTAGCACAACTGATTTGTATTCTGATACCAACTATTTATCTTAGCTCCCCAACAAATTCTTAAGACCAGTAACTGATCCAACAAACCACACTTCGAGAAGCAATGTTACAGAGAATTCAAAGTAGTACACACACTGTCCAAGAAGCCTCTCAAGATGCTCACAAGGTAAGGGGAGGTGAATCATGTTCATGTCTAACTCCAATTAAAATTCCAGTGATTCAAAACAAAGGTACATATAAAAGTGCTATGAGTTCATTAAAAAGAGAATTATATGCCTTTAAGGGATTAAGAACAAGGCTCAAAAGCGGGGTGGTATTTGAACTAGGTGGATATAGGGAATAGAAGAGACTAAGCAAAAGGCTGGAAATACTTGGGAACTTTGAGAATTTTAATTTAGTGGGAGAGCAGGGTAAATGAAACCTAGTGGGAAATAAAGCATGAACAGAGTGGAGTTAGACTGTAGTGATCAGTAATTTGGTAGGCAATGGCAAATGAAAACTTTTAAATTGTGTTTTGAAGAGACAGGAAAATGAATAATCAAAGTCATGCATTAGGAAAATCATTTCTGAAAATAATGCCAAGAATGAATTAAACAGAAATGAGCAACAGAAAGGGAAAACAAATGAAAAGAAGTATAAAAATGACTCAAAGTTATTTACATAGCTTATATTTATAAAGAAACTCAGTAAAAGTAGACAAAAGCCTTCCTACCTGTTCCAAAAAAAGTTAGTGATCTTCCACATCAAAAATAATGAAATGTGAATTATCCATGCAACACCCTGAATTCAGACCTATTTAGTTTTTTAATAAGATAGCTAAACTGTAGTTTTATTGACACCCTGATGGGCTTGAGAAGTAGAGAAAAGAAAGTCTAAGGCTGTTAGGTTGCTAAAATTCAGCTAAGTTAACAGTAATATGAAAGCATACTATGAGTAACTACTTTTAAGATTATGATATAGTATTTTAACTACTGCTATTCTCTTATTTTGTTATGAATTTTAAAATTTTTTCTTAAAAAAGGAACACAAATGTTACAAATTTTAGGATAACTGATTTTCTAAGCACTTACCATTCTCTGGCTGAGTTTTCTTCAGTGAATCAATGAGAGTACTGACTGCTTTTAAAACGAATATTATTTCTGTTACTTGTTGCCTAAAAAAGGGAAATGGTTTCTGTCAAGATTTTAAAATATGCCATGCATTTTTAAAAAAATAATGTTTGTACAAATAGATATACTTTGGAAAAATAACATAATACAACATAAAGTCAGTGTTTGTTTGAAACTCTTATAAAAGGAGGGCTGGAGATTTAGTTCTGTGGTTAGAGTGCTTGCCTAGCAAGCGCAAGGTCCTAAATTCGATCCCCAGCACCAAAAATAAATACATAAATAAATAAATTATTATAAAAGGAAAAAGCATTTCATACACATTAAAAGTAAGGGCATACATGTACACACACACACATATGTATATATACCTGCATATATATATATATATGGGTGTACAAATCTGATTTGCAGTTATTATCATGAATTACCATTTTAAAAGGAGAGGAGCAATCTAGTCATGCAAATCTAAATTTATTTGTAAGATATTCTACATAACTATTTAAAATTAAAATATCTTACAATATGTGCTTTTAAAAGTTCTCTACAATAGGTTTTTTGTTTTTCTAAAAAAGCTGGCACTAAAGGAAATTTGTCAAAGATTAAATGAACATTACAATTACTACCTGCCACACATTTTACCATGCTGTCTAAGGCACATTCAAAATTGCAATGATACATATTTCATTTTCTAACACAACAAATAAACACGTTAGAAATCAAACCTAAAATGGCACTATTTGGAGACACTAACAATGATGAATGAACTTAGAAGTAAAGGATCAACAAAAGTAATTTGATTCTCTTCCTCCTGACAAAAATAAAACTCTTCTGCTCTGTAGTCCCCTTTACTCAGTTCTGTCTGGGTATGAATCTGTGTTTCCATTCTATAGACAAGAATTTTCTAATACAATGACAGAGTACTATTTCCAGCCTTCTTTGTTACCATATAATACTGTAATGTGGCTTTTTAAAAAACAATTTAGTGATTCTATATATAGGATGATACAATGTAACTGCACAGGACAAGTATGAATAGGGCTCAATTTAAAAGCAGTGAGTAAATACTGTAAACAGAAAAAGGAAAGGATGCTTTCTGAAATTAAACAGTATGTTACAATCTAATAAATAAGAACATCCCGCTCAGAACAACTTTATTACTACATTTCCAAGTACACTTTAGGAATCAACTTTGATTAATTTTTAACCATGTCCATAACTAAATTACTAACATATATTTGGCATGGGACTTTTTTTACATATAAATTTGAAGAAGAGAGTTGTAATTTATGTTCTAGAAATTCAAAATATGCTGGATCCTAAAAAATTAAGAATGATTAATAAACCTTGGTAATTAAAAAATAAAAAGCAACAATTGTATGTCTATTTTTCATTCATCAAATTAGGAAGATAAATGATAAACTGGTAAATCATTTAAAATGCTAAACATGGAGGAAAGGGTGTTCATACAAACCTGGGAAAAAGTATTCAAGTGTCTGTATTTGACGGATCAATTCTAACTCCAGAAATTTATTATAAAGCAAATAAGAATGTGAACAAAGATTTAAGGTGATTTGTCTCTCCAGTAGTACCATATGAAACAGAAACTACAATAATTTTCCTCTTTCTTGACTGATAACTTTGTCCTCCCGTATTGTTTCCTTCATTTGTTTTGATTTAAATTTTGATTTCTACATTAAAAAAGTAGAATTGCAATCCCACTCTAATTTATGACTCTATCCTTTGATGAATTCTAGTCCATATCCAGCTTCGATTAGACTTGGCTTAGAAAGGCCTACTGCCCCTTCCACTGAAACAGCTCAGATAGATGAGAAGTACATGTAAGTCCAAGAGCTAAATTAAGTAGGTTAGCTAAAAAGAAAATCTAACATAAGGCTAGCTGTCAAAGAGAGAAGCCTAGAAATAACTATGTAACAATACATTCCTTGGACATGATTTATGTATTATTTTCACTGTAGGAAAATAATATAATCTCATTAATAAAATACTATATAATCATAAAGAATTCACAATTTCCTTGGACATGATTTATGTATTATTTTCACTGTAGGAAAATAACAATCTTATTAATAAAATACTATATAATCATAAAGAATTCACAATTTTTTAGAAATCTGGTAGGCGATATCTTTTAGAATTCAAAAATTTCAGATTCAAAAAGGTAATTTGGTACATGTATCATATAGTACTTAACCTCCAAGAATCTAAAAAAGCACCCTATAATAAAACACATTAATGTACCTGCAATAATACCTATGAATTTATATTATCTGGGATAAAAAGCCTCAGATTAGTCTAGATCATTTATGAAAACACTTGGTTTTCAAGCTGGGCATGGTAGCACATGCCTATAATCCCAGCACTGGAGAGGATGAGGCAGGAGGGTCACCACAAGTTTGAGACCAATCTGGGATACGTAGTGAGTTCAAGACCAGGCTGAACTACATAGTGAGATCCTGTCTCAAAAAAAAAAAAGCCCACTTGATTTTCAGACCTGTCTTTGTAACTAATAAATGTATCAGGACATTTCCTTCTTTAATAAAACAAAATATATACCTCGGCAGAGGGCATTTACCACTTAATCTTTCATCTTCTATGTAGCGATGGAGAACATCCTGAGACCTTTTTAAAAGCACTGAGAGTGCCATTCGTGAGATGTAACCTTCTTGAGGCGTTGTGACCTTATTACTGAAGGAAAACTGAAGCAATGTTTCAAAACACATTTTAGAAAATTCTTCTCTCAAACGAATATCAATCTCTGCTTCTGCAAAATTAATTTTTGATGGTTAATAAAATGTTACAACAATTCTAGCAAATTAAGAATAGAAGGAAATTCTCAATCTGATGAAAGACATCTATGAACAACCTATGGCATATATACATGAATATATATTTAAATAAGTAAATATATGCATATATATACATCCATATGAAATTTTTCCCTCGTAAGATCAAAATCAGGCAAGGCTGTCCACCCTTATCTCTTCTTCTCAACAGTTTTCTATGTCAAATTTGAAATAATGACGTGTTTCTCCCTCTCCCAGCAACACCTTTTCTGTACTATGACCTCTGCTCCAGTTCTCCAGTCATGCTGTGTGTAGCCCTAAGATGAGAGCAGTCCATGGCCATCACCCGGGGAGTTGTTTCCCTTCTCCCTTAGGTTACATTTTTGCTTCCTAGATCTCATGTCTTTCTGCTTTCCTGGCTTATCTTTTTGTTATCATGGAGCATATTCTGAAGTATCTTCCTAAGAAAGAATCAAGGGAAAGTAAACTTTTTGAGACCACCTACTTCTGCGAATGTCATTATTTCACTGTGGCACTCAAAAAGCATGATATTTAGCAGCATCGGCATCACCTCAGCATTTCTTAAAAATGTTGCACCTTAGTCTTCCTGAAGCAGAAACTCTGGAGTATAGCTTGTCCTCCATTAAACTGTTCGCTGAAATTTGAGGATTACTGTTCTATACTCACATTTGGCCAGCAGTGTGCCTAGGTACAAAATGCCAATCCTTTTTATTTATAACTGTAAAATCACTCTTTTATGTTTTTAGCATCCAGCATTGCTACTGAGAATTCTAATGTTATTTTGGATTAGGGGAGGTCTTTTATGATCTTCTCTTTATCCCATATGTTTTGATATTTCATGATTTTGTGCCTTACTGAGCATCTTTTGCTTTTCACTGTTCAGGATAACAAGTGACTATTTTTAAGCTGGAGGTATATGTCTTCAGTGTTTTTCTTGGATAATTTCTTCTAGATATTTTTTTGTTCTCTTTCTGGAAGACCAATTGTTAGCTTTTGGAATATCAGCTTTCGCTTATTTCTCAGCCTTTACTTCTTTCTTCTCACATTATCCATTTTTTTTTTTGGCTTTGTTTTTGTTCTGCTTTCTGGATTATTTTCTAACATTTTATTCCAACTCTTCATTGAATTTATTTCAACCATCATGTTTTTGGTGTTTCTGAATTCTTTCTTGTTCTTCTTCCTTTTTCATAACATTTTTTTATTTCATAAGTATGAATTCTTTTCTCCTTTGACTATGGTTCTGCATTTCGTCTGTTTCCTTCCAGTTTCTTTTATTTCTCCTTCATTTCTTCAGTCTTTCTCTTTCACATCTGTGAACTTTGGCAGTCAGCTCACATTTCTGAGTGGAGGTTCAAAGTGTTTACCGAAACCTCAGTGTTCACAGGTTAGCCTTGATGAACAAGGAATTACTTTGTATGTATGTTGTTAAAGAAAACTCCAAGGCAAAGCTGAGAAGACATTTGAGCCTTATGGTAAGGTCTCTGGAAGAATGCCCATAAATCTTTTTTGTCTTAGTAAATATAGTACTACAAACAGCAAGGAATATTATCAGAAAACTGCCAGAAAAAGTATACTTGAAACTCAGTCCTCACTTATTTTAGGATATTTGTAAATAATTCTTAATGCATATTTGATTAAATTATCTTGGAAAAAATGTATGGATTCTTCATTAAAAAATCGATTGTATTAAATTGTGAACCTCAGTATTTTTTTCCTCTAAGATGCTCATATTTGTTAAATTTGCATGTTACTATGCCAATTTTTAAGATTGTCAGGACTAGGAAAAAAACTAATTTGTGAAGTAAGTAGTAAGAGAGACATCTAGTGGCCAGCCTGGATACATTACTACTACTCTGCAATCAGCAGCACAAAATTAGTTGGGGCTCCAGTAAATTCTGAGAACTGGTATGCTTTGCACAAATTTATGATTTTTAAATCATGTAAAAGAAAATTAAAATTATGATCCCACAATTACATTTACAACTTCAAAACACATTTATATAAAAGAAATAATATCAAAAAAGCAACTTACATATTAGCATTAAACTAAGGCAGAATGATCAATGAAAAGAACAATGCAATTCTTTTTAAGTATGAATATGGCCTCTATCCATTAGTGTGTGGGCAATTTTCTTCAACTATACTAAAGCACTTTCACCTTCTCTAATATGGAAGTGCCTATCCTCACAGGAGATCAGAAGGTAACATTCTAGTATAACATTTTATACATAACATATGTATATTTTATACATAACATAATATATTTAGAAGATCAGGAGATAACATTCTAGTATAACATTTTATACATAACAGCTATTCACTAAATGTTTGTTCCTTCAACAAAACAAATGTCAGTACATCTTATTTTTTTCCAATAGTCCTAAGAGGCTGGTATTAGTATCTTCATCTTAAAGATCATAAAACTGACACTCCACAGAAACTAACGAACACACCCAGTGACAGACTATATCCCCATTTTTTCCTAAATTATAATGCCTTCCAATAATCTATGACTTCACACAACTGGTAATTTGTCAGCCTGCACTTTACCAGATTCTATAAATGCTATGCAAAATAATTAATCAGGGTTTGCAAATAAACACTAAACCCACAGGATATTCATACTTTCTCCCCATAAAGCCTAAAGTTCTATTTTACAGTCTTAAAAATTACCTCTCCAATTTATATTTACCACAGTTGTAGGACTAAAAATTTTATGTCAGCTTCAAAAGTACTTCAATATTTCCTAATATCTCCCCAAATAATTTAAATAACATACCTGTAAATGAAGAGGACTGAGAATGTATTGAGCCCTTGTTAAGCATCGTCATTATCTGACCAACAAATTCCTTAGGAATAAAATTGGCATAAGGTAGTATCTCAGTGCTGATCAGTTGAACTACCTGAAACAAAGGGGTCACATACAGTGGAATCTTTTTTTCAGAAAGAGACTGACTCAAATTATAATTTCTAAAGTAAAATTAAACTTTATTTTAAAAGAAAATCAAGAAATCCTCCTTGATAGAGGTACATGAAAATGTTACTGTTAATATACACAATGACTACTGATCTGTTTTCTCTCATCTCTCCTATTACAAAACAGTCAATAGTATAGCTGTTTACCATGACAACATTTTGATACATTTATCTTCACCATGATAAATACAAATAGAGCTATTAAGAAAAATGGCACATAAAACTTAGCTATGTTCAAATGAAATGTCCAAAATTAAGATTTATTCATTTTTTTATTGCCAGAAACTATGAATTATAAGGGAAATAAAAGCTATATTCACTTTTCTCAAACAGCTTATTTTTACCTAAATAGCTCATTATTACCTAATAATAAATGATAGATTTTACCAATAATTTATCTATAGTTTATTATTTTTCCCTCTAAAGAAAAAGCTCACCCAAGTTTTAATAAAGTAATGGCACAAGGGCTGGAGATTTAGCTCAGCGGTTAAAGTGCTTCCCTTGCAAGCACAAGGACCCGAGTTCGATCCCCAGCACCAAAAAAACAAAAAACAAAAAACAAAAAAAACTCTGGGGGCTGGGGATTTAGCTCAGTGGTTAAAGTACCTGCCTGGTAAGCACAAGGCCCTGAGTTCGATCCCCAGCACCACCAAAAAAAAAAAAATAAAAATAAAAAAAAGTAATGGCACAAAAGGCAGTTTTGTATATGTGTGATAAATTTTATACTTTTTAAATGTACACTTTAAAATAATTTATTTGATTTACTTAGATTTATTTGATTTACTTACTTGAAAAAAAGACCTCTAGACCCCACCACTGACAAAAATCTATAGCTAAAAAAACCTGCTTCTTCAAACTTCATTTATAATCCTCAAAATTTATTTTAAAAATACTATTTGCCTTAAGAATTCAACAATGCTTGTATGTGTAGCTGGACAAAAATGAAAAACTCCAAGCTGGATGTAGTAGTGCATGCCTGTAATCTCAGCACTTGGGAGGCTGAGGCAGGAGGATTTTATGAGTTCAAGGTCAGCGTGGGCTACATAGTGAATTCAAGGCCAGCCTGAACTACATAGCAAGATCCCAATTAAAAAAAAAAAAAAAAAGGAAAAATTCCAAGTGACTTAGAGTAGTCTGAACTATAGACAGACACCTGATTTGCCAACCTAGAAATTAAACTCTCAAATCCATGCTCACTGACTGATGGATTTATTTCAGTGAATTAACTTGCTTTTTAAACTTATTGAATAAACCCAACTAAGTGTCTAGACAACACATAGTACAAGACTATGACTAATGAAATCATTTTTAAAATGTCAGTGACTAAAAAACTTTTATCTGTGAGAGTTTTAATGCTTCTTAGGTTCAATCTTAACCTATTACGTCACCTTACTCTTTTAGTAATTTTACAGTTTCAACATTTCTACTTGGTTTTCACAAATAATCACAGGAAAATGTTTTAAATAGCATTCTCACCTCAACATCAATACTTTCATTTCTTTGAAACTCTTGAATAGAGAGATTATCTGGAGGTATGCTAAAAAATATAAACAAAATACTTCTGACTTTTAAAGAGAAAACATTCTCGGAGATACAAATATATATAAACCCAGTATTCAAATGATAAAAATTGTATTTTCTCATCCAGGTTGGGACATGCAAACATGATCCAAAGACAAAAACACTTGGTTCAATCCAAAACTAGAAATCTACAGAACTAAACTTCTTTCAGGACTATGAAAGAAAATCAAAGTAAAGATATTATATCATCTACAACTACAGCAAAGTTTACCACTGCGATACTTGAATTCACTTATGTTGCAATGGCCTAAGAGACCTCAATCAAGTTGCTAAATTATTCAGAGACAGCCCATTAATCACTAATTTGTAACAATCACAAGGCATTAAAGTTCTTTACAGTAACAGAATATCTACCAAAAAAAGAGGACTGATGTAGATTTTCTAAAGCAAAATATTGTTCTAGCAAAAGCAGAGGAAGTCGGCAGTTCTGAGAAAATCAAGGTGGAATCCAGATTCTGGTTCATAACAATCAGTAAAATAATGAAATATTAACCATTTAAAAACAGCAGAGAATAGAAGATCCAGCTGTGACCAAGCTAGATTCAGTCCCTGTGCTATAAAGAACTTATATTCTGGTGTCCAAGACTAACAAACTTCTGGTAGTAAAAACCAGAAGGAAAATTTCAAAACAGGTACCCACACTTAAACCAAGGGCAGGATTCAAAAACCACTACTAAAAAAAGAGCTTCGCAGATCATATCTGCATCTGGAGGGAAAAGTCACGTTTAACGCTAAGTTGTTTACAAGGAGGGAATGTGTTTAGCGATATTAAAAGATTTGTGATGATGGTAGAAGTAACTAATGATGAGCTGACTATCAGTAAAAAACTAACAATCCAAGGCTTTATTAGAAACACATTAATAATATTAATGCTATTTGCATCATGTATCAAAAATACTGAACTGGGTTGTTAAAAGATGAAGAAATATTAGAGCAGCACACAAAACTAAAAACTGAAAGGCTCATTCTTAATTCCAATGATCCACAAAATCAGGAAATTGTTTTGCTCAGAGTGAATATTCCGATGCCAGAACTCAAACTAATGATTATTTAATTAAGTTAATATCCTTACTAAAGCATATCAAAAAACACTGATTGAGACTTTTTAAATTGCCGATTAAAATAATTTACCTATAAATTATAAGGGAGAAGAGTACAGTAATAATTTTTAAAAAATTCATTTCATGCATCATTATTTAAAACTGTAAAAAAGAGTTGGGCAAGGTGGCACGTGTCTTTAATCCCAGCTACTGAGGAGGGCTGAGGCAAGAGGATCACAGCCAAGGTCAGCCTGATCAACTGAGCGACAACAGTAAGACCTGTCTCAAAATAAAAAAGACTGCAGATGCAGCTCAGTGGTGGAGCACTCCCTGGTTTAATCCCCAGTGCCATCAGCAAACCAACAAATAATACAAAAAATAACCTTCAAACTAATAGTGTTAGTTTTCTCTGTATATTAAAATGTTTTGTAACAGATGATTTACATGCTATAAAATTCACCTGTTAAGTGTACAATTTAGTAATTTTAGCATATACATGAAGTTATACAACCATCATCATTTTAATTCCAGAACATTTTCACCACCCTTAAAAGAAACTCCACCAATTAGCAGCTACCACCACCACCCGCTTTTCTCCTACCTTTGAGAACTAATAGTCTGTATCACATAAATGAAATCATACAATAGTATGGTGTTTTGTATCTAATTTCTTCTACTTGACATGTTTTCAAGGTAAATCCATGTTATATCATGCTTCAGTATTTCTGTTCTTTTTATGGCTGAATAATAGTCCACTCTGTGTGTGTGTGCGTGTGCGTCGTGTACACATATATATCCCGTATTTATTTACTAATCAGCTGATGGACATTTGGGTTATTTTTCTTTTTAGCTATTATAAAAAACATTGCTATGAATACTAGATACAAGTTTTTTGTGTGAACATGTGCTTTCAATTCTTTTGGATAGTGCTCAGTGATTTTTTTTTTTTTTTTTTTGTGCTGGGGATCGAACTCCAGGCCTTGCGTTTGCAAGGCAAGCACTCTAACCACTGAGCTAAATTCCAGCCTCAGTGATTTTTTTTAAAGGGTCTTCCTGTATTGCCTAGGTTGGTCCCAAATTTAGAATTGGCTCGTTTACCCAGTACTGTGGTTGAGACTACTGGTGCACATCACTGTGCGTGGCTTAGTCCTCAGTGATTTTTCAGTATATGTGCTGCCGAAGCAAGTATAGTACTCAATGATTTTTAATATACCATCAATAGGGCATAAATTATATGATGTCCCATTAGCCCACGGTATGTCCTGTAGGACAAGTACCATGTTTTAGTATTCGAAGTTTGGCTAGATAAATTTCTAACAGACCTCATGTGTTTACCAGATTATAACTCTCATGTTTTTCAATTTTATGGAGTTTTTTTCTTACTTAACCTATTTACTTATGATAGCCTTCAACGATGTTCAAAGCCATTCTTTTCTTCTAGATGATTCTGATTTTAGACATACTATCTTTGTTATTGTATTCCCTTGCCAAAGTAACTTGGAGAACAAAAGAGTTGGGAAGTATCACAGAGAAATATATGGTTATTCAGAGGGTCTTAGAGTAAGTATGAATTAGGTTAAAGATTTAAGAACATACCAATATAAAAAATACTGACTTTCTAAATTGTTTTCCTCTTATAATGCCAAATGGACCTCAGATTAAAAAATGCATCTTAACTTTATTAAGTTAAAAAATCAGTCACTTAATTATGATGCATTCATATGGTCTTATAGATAAGATTCTGCCTTACAATCAAAAACACTGAAAACAAATTCCACTGCTCATGGATAATGTATCTAGTAGATAAATGCCAAATCTATTGTATTCTGTATAGAAGCTAGTAATCTTACTTTGTTATGAATCAAGATAAAAACCATTTTCAGAGAAATTATATATATCATGTGCTACTTCTTGAAAGACTGTCTTATTTTTAAAAATAAGCTGACCTTTTAGTAAAGAGAAAGTCTTCAAAAGTGTTGGCTAGTTCTGGCCACATACTGTCAAATTTTCCAGAAGAAGCATGCTGCCTGGCAACAGGGAGCCCAATAGAAAGAACTTTGAGGAGAGAAGATACTGCTAGTTTCCATGTGCTTTCAGAAGGGCAGGAATACTTCAAACTGAGAGGAACTCTAAGAGTCTGAAAATAAAGATGGTTTGGGATAAATATTAATTAAAACAAACACAACTTTATTTTAAAACAAAATGCAATACCAGAAAGAAAAAATAACGGCACAGGTGTTTTCATTGGGAAAGTATGCTACTTTCTAGAATGAGTCTCAGACAGGGTCCTCAAATCCTACTTCCTAGAAACGTATACATTTATTTATTTATTGGGTGCTAGGAATTAAATCCAGGGCCTTACACATGCTAAGCACATGCTCTACCACTGAGGTATACATCCAACTACACAAGATACACTATTAAATTTTGTCTCTATCTTTTAAACAATGACTCTGAATAAGTAACTTTTTTGAACCTCAGTTTTTCATCACAAAAATAGGGATATAATCTAAAAGGTTAAAAGCAAAAATAGGAAACTTAGAATTTCGTAGCTTTTTAGACTTATCCCATATCCTGTGAGTTCCCTAAATGGAACTTCTCAATATTTCTTGAAAATACACCATGATCTTTTATACTGCTTACTTCACCTGCAATGCCTCTTTCCTATGCTTTACATAGCAAACTTTTACTCCTCCAAGTGTTACTTCTATTTTTTTTCCCCAAAAAATCCCTTTAGCGTCTCAATTACTTTTTTGTCTGTGGGAGAGAACTAACATTTTATTCAGCACTGGCTACTTGGCAAGGCAAGCATCATTCAATAAATATTCAGTAAATTCTCTGTATTATAGTTAAGACATAAATGTTATTACAGTTATCCTTCTTTCACAGATAAGAAACACTCTCAAACAAGTCCATTTACCCAAAATTATAGAGCAGCAGATAAATGGCATAGCACTATTTCAAGTTGGTCTATCTGAATTAAACGCTACCTCTACTCAGGGGTTTTTGCCTAGCACTTACACACTGTATTACTATTTGTTTGCCTTTCTCTCTTCCATTTTTGAATTATTAAAGATAAGAATTATTCATTTTCTAATCTCAAGTATTTAGTTAGTACATAGTAATAGAAATGCTTAAAAATATGTTCAATAAATGAAGACAAGGGAATATTTTGGTAAGGTATATTGTGAGGAGTAAAAAGGAATATCTCAAAACTCAAAGACTTTTGAAGAAGGTAGGAGTACTACTATTCTATAGAGAAATTAAAGAACTAGAAAAGAACATAGGATATGAAGATTTAGTCTTCTGTAACTTGACAAAGCAGTTTCTATGGAGTGATGAGGACTTAAGCCACCATGCAAGAAGTTAACAGTGTGTGGTGGCCAAATGAACTGTAAGTTGTTTAATGTGATTTTGGAGTAAAGGGAACCTGAAAGAAGATGGTAATTTGAGTAATCAATAGAGTTAAGAGAAAGTTCTTTGTAGCATAATGTATAAAATGCTACAAAGAAAGTGAAAGAATCACCAATAAAGATAGGATGAAGGGAGAATACACATAAAGAGAAAGATGAATCTTGGAATAGAGAAAGGCTCTCTTCCTTGAGGGAAAAACTCATGTGGGCCTGTATTTATTTAGTAAATAGAAGGTACATCCATGTGTTAGAGAAAGAGTAAAGTTTAGGTTTATCCTTCAAAACAGAGATGAAAACAAGAAATAAGAGGAATGGGACATAATTAACTGGAGATAAAGTTTTTAAATGTTCAGACACTAAGGAACTGGTTTAAAACAACAAAACAGTCTGCATGATCAGTTAAATTTATGGGCGGCATTGTGAATTTCCTCCTGAACCTTAGTCAACCTTGATGTCTGAGGAATACCATCCTAAGAAAGAGGAAGGATCCTCATTGTCTTATTGGCAAAATTTAAGAACTACAATAAATCTACTGCACATTTTTAAAAATATTTTTCATCAGAAAGACCTTCTCGGTTTAGAAAAACGGCTTGGTAAGTACAATTCATGAATGTTGGATAAAGTCACTATAAATAATAATATAAATATTCCCTACTTCTCTCAAAATAATGAGCCATTACCTAAAGAACAATTTCAATAATACTGTCATCATCAAATAAAAGTGTAGAAATGAAAAAAAAAAGATACCTTAATAATATTCTGGAGAACTTTCTCATTCACCACTGCTTTATGACAGGCTGTTTTTTGGTATAAATCCACAACTACTTCTAAAGACTTTTCAGCAAATGGTACATAATTCAAGGCTACCCACTCTGCCTAGAAAGTAATATTTTCACATGGAGTTAAAGATAAAGGAAATCATATTGTTTTCAAAGAGAAAGCTTCTTTGTTTTAAAGTTCAGGCCTTGGTTTTAGGTCAGATTATATTACATGCAAAGTTTTCAAATATCTCTTCATGAAAAATAATTTTCATCCAGGTAAAAGTTAAAAAAAATCAGAAAAAGAATATATAGAGCATTCTATGAAGAACTGGGAAAGATGTACTTTATTTGTTGCCAATAGGTTAGGACAATTTTAGGAAATTTAACTCACCGGTGCAAATAGTTGGATCTATTGTGATTCCATTGTGTTGCAAGACAAATAGAATGAGAAAAGTTAATACATACAGAAACTACTTTCCAGATTATATAAAATTATAATTTTTATGTTGAGTGAATAAAATCAGCATGTGCATGCATTCAGAAATTTACTTTTCCCCTAAGCCAAAATAAAATTAAAATTTGCCTACTATGACTACAAAAATATTACATGGAAAATCCAACCAAATTTCACACCAGTAGTGCACAACTCCTTATTGAATACACATAAATTTCTTTATCTTGCATTGCAGATAGGAATTTTAGGTAAGATTAGGCTTAGGGGTTTAGAAGCCATTTTGTGGTGGGATGGGGCAGCCATAAAAAAGAAGAAAAGACCTTATATGTTTCAAGAAATATGTACTGTACATTAACATGAAAGGCCAAACTTTCTGAAGGATCACTTGGGAGAGAGGAAAGTCATAAACAAAAGAAAAGGGAACACAGACATGGTTTCCCAAATGTATTTTTGTTAGGCTTAAACTATTAACAGATGCACGTAAACTTATGTGTGAATAACAATCTTTTTGTGAGATGATCAAAGCCTATCTTAAGTGGAACTATTTATAAGCCATGAAATCTTACAGAATAAATATAACTTAGAGTAAATTACCTGATTGTATTTTGCATTTGCAATGTGCTTTGTTTCTAGTTGTCCATACTGTGGAGGTTTACAGGAAAATTCTACAAATGCCAACAACTGGTCAAATATAGCTGGATACATTGTCTGCATGTTTTCTGGTCCTACACAGATGGCCTACAAAAGCAAAACATAAACATTAGAATGCATAATCTGAACTCTAGTAAATTCTTTTTTTTTTTGGTGCTGGGGATCGAACTCAGGGCCTTGTGCCTGCAAGGCAAGCACTCTAACCACTGAGCTAAATCCCCAGCCTCCAGTAAATTCTTTACTGTGTATACAATGGTTTAACCAAAGTAAAGACTATGCTATTTGGGGTATTATTCCATCTTCTATATACCTTATAGAACATTTTTTGGGGAGTGGTGCTGGGGAATGAGCTCAGGGCCTTGTGCTTCCTAGGCAAGCACTCTATCACTGAGCTGAATCCCAAACTTCTACCTTATAGGACATTTAAACTTAGTAAAACTATTATTGAATAAAGTATAGCCTAAAAGTGTTAGCTAATGACACATAACCCAATCCCCAGAACCTGTGAATATGTAACCTTTCATGGGAAAAGAGACTATGCAGTTGTGATTAGGTTAAGGACCTAGAGTTGGGGAGATGCTCTTGGCTGACCTCGGTGGGCAAAGATCAGAGCCAGAAAAGGGAGACACAAATACAGAAGCAGTAACGTAAGTGATATGCTTTGATGATAGGGGAAGATATCATGAGCCAAAGAATGCAGTCAGCCTCAAGAATGTAGAGAAACCAAGAAAGAGACTCTTCTCTTGAGCTTCCAGAAGGAACACAGCCCTCTGGACACTGATTTATTACCCTGTTACGACTCATTTCAGACTTCTGATCTTTTCAGAATTGTAAGATAATTTGTTATTTTTAAAAAATGCTTTTAAATGTGAGATTTGTTCCTTAACACACTAGAAAAGGGGCAAGCACTTAGAGACCAAGGCAGTCCTGAGGCTCTACACCCTGATGACTTGTTCAGTACTGCAGCCAGCTGGCTATTAAGAATGCTTCACTGACACTGGCTTCTATTGAAATGATGTCAGTTCACTGAAATGAGAGCTGACTTCTGCACCATTCCTGATCCAATGATGTTAACAAACAGTCAGATGCCTTATAATTAGGAAAATAAGTCATCTATGAAAATGTTTCCAAAGGAAATTACAAATTAATTTTTAACAGGCTGTGTGCATTTACTGTCTGATTTTTCTAAATGTACATACAGTAATGCCTTGGTTCACGAATGCTTCTGTTTCCAAATCAGTCCTCAAACAAAAGTGTTCAACAAAATTTTGTTTCCATCCACAAGCTCCCCATTGGGTGATGAGCACAACCACAGCCATTTTTCCCACGCAAACACAAATGGCAGTCATCTTCCCCAAAATCATAAAACAAATTACGTCTGTTAACCCAGGTACCACTGTATTTAAAACAAGTAAAATGTTTTGATAAAATAACACTTTATTGCCTCAAATAATTTGATAGAGTAAAATGCATATCTGGACACTTCAGATTTTGATTACAGTACTTCTAATGTATTCAAAGTACTTAACATACATTTTACTTGCTTATATATATTTTTTAAATTTTATTTTATTAGTACATGTTTCCAATTCACGCAGTTTACACTTACATATATTTTACAGCCACAAATATGCTTTCCTCCTCTCACTCTTTCCTTATTGTAATGTTTTTCCTCTGTGGCAAAAAAATTTAAGGGCATCAAAATAAAAAAACAATTACTCTACACTTAGGGTATTTTGAGTGTACTATCAATAAATAAAACCAAAATTCAAATATTCATTTATTTGTTTGTGTATTTATGATGCTGGGCTTTGCACATGATAGAAAACATTTAAAATATTTAAAATATTTCTTTCGAAAGATTTTCTTGGGGGTTGGGAATTAAGCTCAGTGGTATAGCGCTTGCCTAGCAAGTGCAAGGCCCTGAGTTGCACTGCTCCCTGCAAAAAAAGGAATAAAAAATATTTTCTCTATAATTCATATTTTTATGCAAGCTATTGGCTTTTTTCATCTTAGCAGATAACAGAGTAGTTTGATTTTTACCTCAGAGTTGCAGCCATGCATTTGTAGCTAAAGTTTTACATAAAACTGCATTGAGATACAAATGTAGATAAGCTAAAGCAATCCACATGTAAGTATTATCTTATGGATATAAGGTAAGAAATAAAGACATCTAACACTAACTTTCAATATTCGATTATTTTACTGAGAAAGAGTGAATAGAGAACCCGAATGAAGTTTATACAGCCTAAAAAATTCTTTACTGACTGCTTCTAATAGTTCTACTTTCTTTATTAACCTCTTGCTAGGTCTCAACTCTTAGAAGTGAACAAATAGAAATTATTGTGGAGAAGAGACCGAATTACCCTAAGTGGGTTTTTTTTTTAAATTTTCAGTGACTAAAAAGACCATGTGGATACCTGAGAAAACTAAATATCACAATTTCTTTGGAGGTATCTTATCACAGAATAGTGATTGAGTATAAATTTTGATTTCAATAATCCCTTATAAAAAGAAAACATACTAATAGTGTTTTTTCTTATAAAGTAATTCTGGAATCTTAAAATGCATTAATATGAAAACCACTCTTTTTTTTTCTTAGATTCTACCTAACTAAAAGTCTTTAATGGCTTGTCTTCAGTATTCATAAATACATATCTAAAAAATCTACAGGCTAAATCTGATATCAGATTTTAGCCCAAAAGCTGAGAATGAATAAGCAATGTGGACAATATTTTCTTTCAGTTCCTGAAAGCTATGCATGAAAAAACAAAAGAAAGTGAACATTTAACTTCTGACATGGCCCAAGAAATTTCTTTCACCAACTCTTTAACAATAAATCCTTCAGTACCTACCCGGTACTAAGGCCTTTTGCTGGATGACTTGGTGATAAAAATAACAAGAGGTGACATTTATTGAATGTTTAACTTGTGCCAGGCACTAAATGCCATACAAATAGCCCACTTAAAGGAGAAAAAGTTACAGATTTATTATTTTTACTTTATGGATGAAGATGCTGAGGGACAGATGGATTAAGAAGATTGTCTCATATTATGCAGAACACAGGGCTTCATTACACAACTCCAAGGATGCAATGTGATGATGAACACTGAAATACAACTCCAACAGCCTTGGTAGACATGATATCCAAACATCTGACTTTAAAAAGTTTTCCAATTGATAAGACAGATGTCTCTTGGCCTCAGAAGTTACAGTGCAGTACACACACAAAGCAGATAACTGAATTCCCAGTTCTCCTACATATGCTATAATAGTTTGGAAAAAGAATCAATTAGCACACATATCTAAGTGATGCTGGTTCGGAATAATCCTTTGAGAACCAAGACTGAGACTGTGAAGCCCTATGTAGTACAAGGCCACCAAAGAACAACATAGAAGCTCCTCTTTAGGGAAAAAAAATGAAATCTGAAATGAGGTTTTTTACGAAGAGCAACAGATTTTCATCAAGAAAGTGTTTTTAAAGAAAACGGTCCCATAGCCAGTAAATTTTTCTTGTGCAAAAACATTCCAACCCCTGTGGAAGAATATAAAAATATTCTTATAGGCTAATTTTTTGTTAGAAGATAATAAAGATCTCATATTCCAGGCTTATGAAATATCAACTGGATAATCGCACAAGGAAAAAAAAAAACCAGTAACTAGAATAAAAATAATCATGAAAAATGGTAACAATCAATATAAATGAACAATACAGTTTCCTAAGTTTCACACTAAAACTACTAGTAGCTGGGATGAGTAATTCCATTTATTTTCTTATTGCTAAAGCAGAACTTTTAGTCAACAAGGCTTTCTTTTCTTCTTTTTTTTGCAGCACTGGATGTTGAATCCAAGGCATGCTAGCCAAGTGCTCTACCAGTGAGCTACATCCCCACCACTGAGCTACACCTTTACCCTAAAAAGGATTTAAAAAAAAAAAATCATGATTTTTCTGTATAAACAGATAAAAATCTGAATCAAATATGTGAATTAGACTTATGGGAATTCCCGAAAGGCTTATGATTTTCTTTTCTGCTAAAAACAATTTTCATTCCCTCTAGGATAATCAATAAGCAATTTCTTTTTATGCCCAATTGGGAGAAAAATTATTGACAGATTTCATCTCAATTAAAATAAAAGCAGTTACTTTGACTTCAATTGTGGAAACCAATATCCATATAATAAAATTTTTAAAATGCCAAATTCTCTCTCTTTTTTCTTTTTTTCCAGTGCTGGGGATCAAACTCGGGTCCTTGTGCTTGCAAGGCAAGCACTTTAACTAACCACTGAGCTAAATACCCAACCAAAATGCCAAATTCTCTTAAATTTTGAGTTTCTCTGCAATTTGTTTCCCTGTATCTTGGGTTAAATGAAAATTACTGTTTGACTATCTCCAGAGGCAATTAAAGGGTATAATGGTGGTTAACAGAAATATCGCTATTCTTACAGTGAAAGTTTTCATCATTCCAATTGTGCCAAAAATAACTAAACTGAAAACATGATTTGCATTAATAAATGACTACTGATCACATGTGCAATAAGACTATTTCTACTTTGATTTTGTTAGAATGTTTTAGCTACTTTGTTGAAATGAGTGGCTATTCAGTTTTTGTTGTTTTGTTTTGTTTTCAGCATTTTGATAGTTGTGAACTGTGCTATCAGTTTTCTTGGTAATGTAAAAACCCTCCTATTACTACTTGGCCTTGTTTCTAAATCTGCATTTGCTCAATGATTTTTAGATGTTCAGTTTTGTTTTGTTTTTTTAAAACAACAAAATGTATACAGCTTAAATATATGAACTTTTAAAAATTTCTCTGAGAAAAATAATTTTATACATTTATCCCTTCTAAATATACTCTCAACAATTTCACAAGTAAATTTTAGTACCGATGAAAATATCAAAATATAAAGCCACTGATTATTAATTTTCTAATCATAAAAGCACTTTACTAAAGTTATTATCCCAAATATTATATCCTCTTCTGAAGAGCTGCATGGACAAACCAAAAATGCTTGTGAACACTAACAAAAGGATGAAGGCAGCTTCTTAAAGACTCAAAACAGATCTGAATTACCTTTCTGAAAACATCAGAAAACCACAAGCTTTAAAAGTAACTAACTAGATCTTCACAATCCTGAATTTATCTCAAAATAGATACACAGAACTCTTGAAGATTCAGAATTTATCCCCCCAAATATATAGCAAAGTAAAAAAAAAAAATCTGCAAACTATATTTTATTGCTCAAACAGCCATAAAAATTGTATTACCTTTTGGAGAACATCTAAAGCTGTAAGCACAGCTTCCTGTAAACTTGTCAGAACTGCTTCAGTGTAAGATGGAAGAATGAAAGGGGATGCATCTGAACTTATTGGGACTGAAACAGCACTGTGCAATATGACTCCCAACTTTTGCAAGTCATCCATGTTGAAACCAGTCTTTATGTGTTGGTAGAGAGCCGGAAATATCTGAATTAAAGCTGTAAGAAAAGGCTGGCTGGGAATAAATGTTAGTTTATCAAAAGTAATAGGTGGCTTAGTGCTTTCAGATCCAATTCTATACCAGGTATTCCACGCAGCCCACCAGAGATTCAAATCTTCAAGCTCATCAGTAACTATGGGTGGCTCAGAGTTACTGTATCTTCCCAGTCTTTCTCCAATGGAATCTGTTCTTACAAATGGCCTGCTCAGGCCAGGCCCTGATATGGACCCTATAAGAACAGGCACAGGCACATTAACTACAGGAGGAGTTTCAGGCTTATCTGAGTCTCTGACAGGGGACACAATCTGTAAAATTTCCTGGAAGCTTTTCAGAGCAGCCAGAGATACTTCATTGTTTTTGCTGAGTGCTGCTGATTGTATATGGTCAAGAAGAACATCCCAAGCTCTTGAAAAATCTCCTGTATTAAGAAGAGGAAAACAAACAAACAAACAAAAACATATTAAAGTACTATCAACACGAATTAAAATCCTCACAATCCAGAAATCCAGTTAAAAATTTTTTTTCAATATAAGGACTAAAGACACTAAAAAGGGGATAATGAGCGTATCAAACACTGTTTTGGTCTTAAAAACAAAACTATAAATCTACATATGGAGGTTCATACTGGTACTGCTATTGAGCAACAGAATAAAAACCAATGAGCATGAGGGGTTGGGGATTTAGCTCAATGGTAAAGCACTTGCCTAGCAAGCATAAGCCCCTGAGTTCTATCCCCAGCACCAACCCCCACAAAAAGACAAAGAGAAACCAGTGAGCATGAAACAAAAGCTTTTCAGTACTATCTTCAGTCTATTCTCTCACCATTATTAATGACTGTATAAGATGTTCTCATTCTTAATCTTAATATTTAAAATGTATAAGAACTCACAAAAATATGACCCCCAAAATAAAAGACCCAATCAAAAAATGGGAAAGTGAAATGAATAGACACTTCACAGAAGCAGCACATATTGCCAATAAATACATGAAGAAACGCTCAACATCGCTGGCCATTAGAGAAATGCAAATTAAAACAACACCAAGAGTCCATCTTCTCCCAGAAACAATGGCCGAGATCGAGAAATCAAATAATAACAAGTGCTGGCAAGGCTGTGGAGAAAAAGAATCTTTCTACATTGCTGGTGGGAATGTAATCTAGCACAACCACTATGGAAATCCATGATTCCTCAAAAAACTGAAACTAGAAATTCCATTTGACCCTTTTCCTATTCCTCTCCTACATATCTTCCCAAAAGAGTTAAAGACAAATCAAACAAACAAAAAAACTGTCCATTCACAATGAATTTATTCCTTTCATGTGAAATCAAGTCTACTGATTCAACATCAGCAGAGCATGGGCTGAATGGAAGCTGGCTTCTACTCCTCAGCAGACTATGACAGACAACATTTTTACAATGAAGTTCTCTCTATGGCTTGGTGTAGTCTGTTTCCATGAAGCTCAAAACTTTTTTCCTATAGCAATCAAGCCCAATGGCTTTGCTAATAATACGGATAATTATCTACATTTTTCCGTTAAAATTACGCAAAAGGCAAAGAAATTGTTATTTTTTCAAAGTAGTTTAATGTAAGTAGGCTATCATGTACATAAAATAAATAATTGAGGTTGAGAGACTTCCAATTTTGCAGAGGATGTGATTAGGTGTTTTTTTTTTTTTTTTGGGGGGGGGACACAGGGTCTTGCTAATATAGTTCAGACTAGCTTTGAACGCACTATGTAGCCCAGGCTGGCCTTGAACTTGCAGCAATCTTCTTGCCCCAGCCTCCCAAGTGCTGGGATTACAGGTATGTGCCAATGTGTCTGGCGTAGATGTTTGGAAACCCAGATGCCTGAGGAAGTGTTCAGTTAATAGGAACGCTAAAAGTAAGTCTGGTGTAAAATAACTGGTACTATTCTCCCTATTTTGGACAAACTAACACCTGCATGGTTTTATGCATCTTTCCCTTTGTATTATTTTTACTAAAAATTGATATATAATTTACATACACTAAAAACAGATTTTAAAAGTAAACTGATCAAAGTTTTGATAAACTATATATTAAAACTACCAAATATTTAAACAAACACTTCTGCCTGTTACCATCATAGTTTAAAAAAAATCCGAGCAAACACAACATTTGCTAACCAGAGTGGTAACCTAATTGAATTTAGAATATTGTGTGCCATTTGCAGGGGAGACTCCTGCAATTCTTCCATTGACAACTTTTATGTCTAGGAAGAAGTTCCTTTTGTAAACATAACCCTATTCTAAAGTAATTATACCATTTCCTATTCTTCAAATTATAAAAAGTTACCGAAGTCACATGAATTGACTTGTAAATTCATTTTAGAAAAATCTAAATCTATATCTTTGTTTCTAGACTTTTATCATAAATAGAGTAAATATACTAAAAATGATGCTTACCTTATTAAAACTCAGCAAATACACATTTAAAATTTATATATTTAAATACTGGATATACATTTGGATGGAAAGAAAAAAATTAAGATTTAAAAAAATATTTTTGAAGCCCTAAAATATAAAATGGATCACATACCATATGTTATTTTCTTGTGGTAAAAAATAACACAGTGTATATGAAGAGCTGGGGATTTAGCTCAGTGGTTAGAGTGCTTGTCTAGCAAGCACGAGGTCCTGAATTTGATCCCCAGTACCCAAAACAACAACAACAACAACAAAAAAGTGAAGTGTATATGAATAACATATAAAAACAACTATGGAAAAAGTAACTATTCACATCCTTTAACATAAGGAGGTTTTAAAAAGGCAAACATAAAAAAAGTGAAATAAAAATATGCTCAGCACTATGTATAAAAGTTATACAACTCTGTTCATCTTTCTTTACTACCCTTATCACTATCGCCAAAATTTAAAGTATTATAATCTGCACCTGCTTTCTCAATCTCTGTACTACTGACATTTTTGGTTGGATAATCTTTGTTATGTGGTATATGTTCTGTGCCTTGTAGGATGTGCATCATCATCTCTTGCCTACCCTTCCTCCCCCTGGAATGGTAACAGCACCCATCCTTTCCTAGGTGTGACAATCAACTATTTTTCCAGAATTGACGAATGTCTTGTGGGACATAAAACTGACCTTATTTGAGAACCACTAATCTGCACCACCAACATGTCTCCTAGTCTGACAGTATCTTGTCATCCTTCCTTGCTACCACTCTATTCTACAGACACCAATCAACGTCATCTCTTTGAACTACATATCTAATCGTGTTACAACATGAATTAAAATCTTTCAGTAGTTTTTTCTTTGCCTCTTAGGTTGAAATCCTAACTTCAGCACGCATTTTAAGGGGGCTTGCCTCTCTTTACCTCTACAACTCATTGGGAATCACACTTTCCCTTATTCTCTTCCTTCTAGTCCAGTCCTTTGAACATGCTTGGGTCCTCATTGGCCCTCTCTCCTCAACCTTTTGTCTATTTGCCTATAAGGTTCTCCTCACTTTATCTCACCCTTGCCTGATGAACTCCTATTTATGCTGTAGATTTCAGTTAAGACAGCACTTTGTTAGGGAAGATTATTTAGCCCTCACTGGGAAGGTCAAATACCTATTCTGAACTCACAATGTACTACACACCTTTGCAGCATTTATTACTGTAGCAACTTTGTATTTATTATGGTTCCTCCTTCTTGCCCAGGACAGCAAGGACAGTAAGTATTTTGCTCATCACTGCATCCCTCACAGGCTTGCTGCTACGGTTTAGAACTAAAGAGTCCCCCAAATATCTTGTATTTAGTGGCAGGGCTTTTGGAAGGTAACTGGATGATGTAAGCATTACAGCTCAGTTACTGTTAGGAGGTGCGGCCTGGTTGGAGGTGGGTTACTGCAGGTATGACTTAGAAGGGTACATCTCTTTATCTGGTGCCTTCTCTGTCTGCTCTCTGACTGCCATGACTTGAGCAGCTTCCTCCACCAGATCCTTCCACCATACCCTTCCTGCCTTGGAGCCAGTCAACTATGGACTGAGTCCTGTAAAAATCACAAGCCAAAATAAACTTTTCCTTCTTTAAATTATGGGTGTTGGATATTTTGTCCCAGCAACAAAAAAGTGATTAAGAGTGTAGCCTACAACAGGTAGACATTAAATATGTTCTCAGTGAAGTAATGAAAATGTGCATGCTCATACATACACCACACATAATCATAAAGACCATAAATTAAGATTGTTCTTGAATAGTAACATTGTATATGAATTCTATCTGTTCTAAATTTCCTTTAACAAAAGTTACCCGCATAATCAGAGAAAGAATATGTATACCTAAAGGTTGCAGTAAATATCTTCTAGTGTTGAAGATTCTGGCTACTCCAGCCAATGTTAATACCCATGTCTCAGCCCACTGCTTCTCTGCTGTATCCCTTGAATGATGAATAAGAATATTGCCACCTCCAGATTCAATCTTTTCTTTATCTGCAGTGGTAGAAGATTCTCGAACTCGGTCCAGTAAATGAAAGAGTACCTAAATATTTATAAAAATGTCATTTTAAAAGTGTTGACAATATAGCCTAAGGAACAACAAAGGAAAACCAGAAAAAGTTACAAAAAATATACCTGATAATATTATCATTCCAACATATTAGAAGACATTGACCAATAAAGGTAATCATATATCTTAAATTTATCCTTAAGATCATGGAAATTGAAATGTGTAAGTAAACTGGATAGAACTCCATCTAAGACTGTTGAGTTATCAAAGGACTATCTATAGGGTAATGTGTAAAAAGAAAACAAAGGAAGGAGAGGAATCCTGGCAAAAAATATTATGGAAGATAACTGGATTAAGTTTATAACTAAAACTCTAGGAATAGAATATGGTGCTTAAAAAAATCAGTAAGCAAGGACTTCAGGAACTTTAGGAATATTTACACATAAAGGCAATAAAAGCAAAAAAAAAAAATTAAATAGAGAAGTAGATACATGCATTGAAACGGAAGCCAAGGGAAAAGAAAATTTCAAGAAGAAAATCATCAACAGTGTTAAATGCTGCCAGAAAGTGAGTAGGATGACTGGGCCTGGGCTAAAAGACTAGGCAGCCAGATTCTCTTTGGTCCACGGACAATGTCTGTGGTTCTAACAGTGGGGTCTCTGAACCAGCAGCACCAGCATCATCTAGAAATCAGACAGAAACACAAACTCTCAGGCTCTACTCCAAGCAAAAAAAAAAAAAAAAAGAAAAAAGAAAAAAGAAAAAATCCAGGAACTCTAGAGGTCTGAGCAGGAAAGGAGAAGAAACGAAAGTGGCTCAGTAATTATAATTTGTGCTTTAACAAATCCTCTAGGTGATTCTGTCATACTATGATGTTTAGGAGACTGTGACACAGAATAATCTCAATATCAAATTAAAGGAATAAAAGAATGCAGGGGAGGTGAGAAAAATTGAGAATTAGGTAACAAGAATGGTAAAAATGAACCTGTCTGAAAAGAAAACAGAAATCAGAGAAAATACTAGTTTAAAAAGGGGGGAGGGTGGAACTTAAGCATGTTTGTGATCTAAGGAGCCAGGGGATAGAGTCAAAACACAAGATTAATTTGAAATATGACAATACGGCAATCTGAAATATGATAAAGGCTAAGATTTTTTTTCTTTTTAAATACACAAATGTATATATACTCTTCTTTAAAAATTAAAAAAAAAACAAGTTTAATTAGAAAAACATACTGTAAAAGCACATCTCAACTACAAGCTTAATAGCACAAGCTATTTTACAATACCTTCCAAACAACAGTGTGCCAGGTTGAATGCTGTAATAAAGTTCCATGTGCACCAATTGTAGAAAACAGAGTCTGCCCTGCACTCTTCCTGACCGCAGGCCGAGGGTCCACACATAGTTCACCCAATTTTGCATAAAGACATAGCCATAAGCAATCAAATGGTGGTGCAGGGTGGAATGGACGATTTAAAACCACTCCTTTCTCTTCTGCCTGCTTTTGCTGTGCTGCCTCTTCTTTATTTAATTCTTTTTCAATAGTTTCCCCTCTTTGGAAAAAATAATCTGAAATATTCCACTAAAAGAAAAAGTAGAAAAATATCACTTTATTCCAGTCTTGAAGGAAAAAAAAAAAAAGTAAGTCATGTTATCTTCCAGAGCAAAGCTTTAAAAAAATTACTTCAGAGATCTCTTTCCTACTAGAACAGATTCAATGAAAATATTTCTTCCTCTGTCAGTGTTTTAATCTGATTCAGGAGAATGTGGGAGAACAATTCTGTTTTAACTTTTTATTATTAAAAATTTCAAGTATATACAGAAAAACAAGAACAATAAAATGAATTTAAATGTATTAATGTACACATGACCTGGGTATAACAATTCTTACCTATAAAGAACATAACTGTAATGCCGTCACTATCACAACAAAAGTATTAGCAATTCCTTAGTATCATTCAACAATAAACTTATAATTTCATATTAAAAAAAGACAATTACCTTCTTCAAACATACCTATGACTTCATTCCCAACCACAGTATACAAATTAAGTAACTATGCCAATGATAAAAATGTAACAGGATCAATACTGTAGACATAAATGTAAAATAAAGGAGGTGATATCTAGCAGTAACTTAACACTGAACTACTCTTTGAGAGCAGTCTTACATGTAACAGGCTTATACTTTTTACAGGATTACATTTTTAATAGTATTACCATTTAAATATAAGGTGTCCTCCAAAGAATCACATACCAAGAGTACTAACTTCATCAATGGATTCAATGATTGAAATGAATTCACTGAAACCAGAGCTGAATGGGCTATTAGGAAATAGGGTGCAGTTGGAGGACATGGGTCACTGGCGGCCTGCCTCTGAGGAATACATCCTGTCCCTAGTCCCTTATCCCCTCTCTCTGAATCTTGTACTCTGTTTTCTGCTGCCATCATGTGAGCAGTTTCACTCCCTCAGGCCAATCTACCATGCTGTTCTGCCTTACCTCAAGCCTACAGCAATAGAACCAGCCAACCACGGACTGAAACCTCAGAAAGCATGACTCATAATAAATCTTTCCTCCTCTAAATTGTTTTCCTCAGGTACTGGAATTACACTGATAAAAAGCTGACTAATACAAATATTAAAATATTAACTTACCTAGTTTAACTTGTGAGGAAAATTTAAGTTCAACTTCATAAAACTTCTCAGTTATAATACACATTTACAAGATTCTTTAAAAATGGCATTTAAATAACACTTGCCCCATATGTGCAATGCCCTGCCTTAAATTTCCAGCACCACAAAAATAAAAACAACACCAAAAGTGGAATAGCCCTCTCTATGCTTGTATCACAAAATATTAACAATAACCCAGCTTAGATTTTATTATTTCTATATTAAAGATACTTAAAATGAGACTGAAGAGGTCAATAATTTAAAAAACTAACAAGAGTCAAACATAATTAAAATACATGTGTATCAATTTCCAGAACCTAGAGTCTTCTGCAATTACACTGTCTCTTAATACCCAATATAAAGTACTGTTGACAGACTACAGGACTATCTGAATGATTAAGACTTTCACTGAAGCTTTATTTACTAAATAAGTGGCCAATGAAAATGTTATTAAAGTAATACATAAAATTGGTTAACCTTCACACTAAACTAGTGATTCCCATTATATATACTATTTGTTTATTAAATTCTTTTGACAAAGATTGTCTATCAAACTTCAGCTTCACATGTCAAAATTATTCCAAATATTCTGCAATTAATCAATTCTTTCTTAAATGATGTTGTTTAAATCTTCATGAAAGAATTTGGTACTTAAAAGTCATTTTTTAAATTTCCACGTGGCCCAAACTGTATTGGCTTGGCATTCATTCACAGCTTCATTAATAGTAATTTTTAAATTATATTATGAAAAGAAAGGTAACAATTCTTACCAATAAACCTATTGAAGTTAAACTAATATTAAGTTCTTGGTTATGAAGTCCAAAGCTACCTGCAACATCTACAACTATCTGCAGGCAAGTGCAAGGCATTGTTGGTAGAAAATCTGTAACAACCAACTGAAGACACTGGAATGCAGTTCGTATCAAGGATTCTCTAAAAAACACAAAAGAAATATATACTGATGGATTTAAAAGAAATGGGTAAAAAATAAACACCTTACAATAATTTGAATAATGCAAAATTTTCAAGTTTAGCAAGAAAATCCTTCCTAATATACATCATACTGTACTTCAATATTTACATAAATGTAAAGAAGATATACTCAAACAAATTAAATAAAAATGAAGAACCTCCCAGGTAATAAACAATAAAATTAGGTTTAAAAAAGAAAAAGAAATTCCCAGAAGAATTAAAATCGTCATACCACAAGGACGTATGCACCACCATGTTCATAGCAACACAATTTGTAATAGCTAAGTCTTGGAAACAACCTAAATGCCCAACAACCAACGAATGGCTAAAGAAAATGTGTTTTTTCTACACAATGGAGTACTACACTGCCATAAAAAAGGATAAACTACAGTCATTCATATATAAATGGATTTTTCTTGAGAACATACTCTTAAGTGAAATAAATCAGACACTCATGAGCACACATCGAATTGTTTCTCTGATATGAGAAACCATAACTGTAAATAAGGACAAAGAGATGTAATAGATATTATATAAAAGGAGGATGGTGTGCAGAGGAGAGGAATACTAGAAAGAAAGAAGGGGAAAAGCAGAAAGGCAACAGGGGAAAG
>PVJO010014649.1:0-47584 GCA_004026905.1 Hystrix cristata | reverse complement strand
TAACCTTCTTCTTTATCCCCCTTTTCCCTATCTAGTTCTCTCTTTTGAATACAATAACTATTCTACCCCTTTGTCCTTATTTACACTTATGGTTTCTCATATCAGAGAAACAATTCGATGTGTACTAATAAGTGTCTGATTTATTTCACTTAATAGTATGTTCTCCAGGAACATCCATTTATATACAAATGACTCTAGTATTGGGGTTTTAAAGGTTCTTTTTTTTAAAATAGAAGGCAGCCAGGTATCTTCCTTATTATCACTATTTTCATAGGCATTTAGAGTGGAAATGTTGAAGTCCTTTTTACATCTCTGCCATCCCAAAAGTCCAGTCAGTTTACAAAACCAATCCCATGTGTGATGATTTTTCTCCCTGTCTCTTTGCACCTTCCCTTTCTTCAGTGCACGTTCGTATCTTTCTGTGTGCCGCCTCAGGGGCCAGTCCGCTGGCTTCCCTATTCTCCTTCTCTCTCCTCTCCAAATATATCCCGTTCATGATGGTGCCATATTTTTACTCAAACTGAGATTAAAAACTGCCCATCCATTTCCCTGCTCAAGAGCTGTCTGTGTTTCCCACTGCCGTCAAAATGAGTCTTTCTGATGAGTGACTCCAACTACCCTTCCCCCCTGAAGACTGCAAAGATGCAAGATTCATTTGGAAGATGTTAACATATTTAAAGAAAGGCAGTGAAGTACCTATGGAAGCAGGGATGGTTGGCTTTAAACTTGGAGGTCATTATGGACTTGTTTGTGTTCCTTTTGGCTCGCAATGAGGATTCGATTCCTTTGTAAAAATTTGAGACAGTGACTATAAAACAACATTTACTCTTCTAAATGTTGAAAAAATGAGGAAAATCACTTGCAAAAATCTTTAGTTACAATTCTCCCAGCCAAGACCTCTGTTGATAGCTCAGGGACCTAACTATGAAAGCCCCTAAACTACTTGAGAAATCAGTCACAAAATTGGCCTAATTCTTTCTTTGGTAGGTGTACTTCCCTCTGAGCCTGAAAAGATGTAAATTAATTATAAGATGATGAAGGGAATTAAACCCTCCTATTAGTATTTTTGTGTTAGGTAATAATTATATACATTTAATAATGCATATATTTGTGTTTTAAAAGATGAGTGCCAGATTAGTATATTTAAATGATTCATTTTAGAATGTCAAGCAGTTGATTCTGACTTGTAGTTTTAAGGTGAAAATAAAAAGAATCTTGAAGTTGCATTGGAACATATAAGAAAGCTTAACATTCCTCATATTTGAAGTTTCATTTATTAGTTGTAAGGGGATTATTTATGTAGTTGGAAAGTTTTGTTATTCAGATAAAATACTTAAATAAGGAAGCAATATATTAAATTTATAATTACAAGTTAAAATGTTTAAAGGAAATTTAAGAGAGGTGGGAAAGGAGGGGGCCAGGATGTATCACGTACAGGGACAAATTAACTATGATGAATGTGATCATTATGTTTACCTACAATGTACCAATACATGTTCTTGGTATAAATAGATAGATAGATAGATAAATATGTAGAACTTCTCTAATGGTGATTGTAAAAATCTTGCTAGATTTTTAAGTAGAGTAGTAGGACTTCAAACTAAACTTTTAAAAGTTAAGTAAAACTTAGCTTTTTGAATTTATTACTTCAAAAATTAAAATTAATTTTACAATTAAAGAGGTCTCCACAACAACTTCTCTGTCCATGAAAGGTATCTTTTTTTTTTTTGGAGATGGGGATTGAACTCAAGGCCTTGTACTTGCTAGGCAAGCACTCTAACCACCGAGCTAAATCCCAAGCCCCTCATGAAAGGTATCTTAAAACCACACCAAAATATCTACATTGATCTCATAGGGTTGTTATGACAAGGTAATCTGTATAAAATTACTTTGTAAATTTTAGAATACTGAAAAATATCATTTTTCTAGGTACTTTTGCTAGTGTGTTACTTGAATAGAGAAAAGTATTTTCTTTTCTTTTCCTTTGCATAATATCTCCCTGGTTCCCGGAGATCGAGTGTTAATTTCTTCTCTCAGATAGAACATGCTCATTTTTCTTTTTAATCCCTTTATTACTTTATATTTCTAGTGTAATAATTAAGTAGCTCTTTGTTGGAGATGTTCATGTGTGTTTGTTTTCTTTACTAGCCTGTAAAGTCTTTATCTTCTGTTCATTTAAAAAATTATCTATATCCCTCTGGTGTACTAAACACCATCTTCTACGCCAGAGACACTTGTTAATAAAAAATCAAATCTGTGTCTGTATGTCGTGGATAATGAATTATTGAAAAAATTTAATTTGAAATAAATATCTTTTTTCCTAAAGAAAATTCTATAATAAAATATTTAGAAAAGCAATTGACTAGTTCAGGAGAACATTTATTTAAGATATAAAGCAGATAAGAAAAATCAAAATATATCAAAGAAAAATTGAGGCTTCACTAATGTGAGTGGAAAATACTCACTTTTCCTCACAGGATAAAACATTGTTTCAGTTCAGATAAACAAGTGAGGAGAAAGTTTTGCAAAATGATTGAAACAGTGGGCAGGGGTGGGAGTTGGTTAGATGGGATTGTTGATCTGTAATAAGAACCACTCAGTCAGGGCTGGCTACCCATTCTCATTAGGGAGATCTGTGCCCACTTCCAACACTTTTTCTGCCTCCTTGTCTACCACAATCATCAAGGTTGTTTTCCTTTTCCTTTAGTCCAGCAGTCAATAACATTGATTTTTGTAGCACTAGGTGAGCCTCACCTCTTCCCTCATTATCCCCTCCTTCAGGGCTAAACAAAGCCGTGTTCCCTGGTGTGACGCAGTCTGCAGAGCCTGTAAAACAAAAATGACTGGAGGCACGATCTAGGGCTTTGGCCAGATAGGAAGGGTGGCCAGTGGAGTACAATCCTCAGGAGTATCTTGGGCAGAATATTTTTGACACAGTCCTAAGTTAAGGCATAATATATCCTCTAGAGGAAGAAAAACATGTAAAATGTCTGCATTGTTCACGGCAGTTCCATTGAGTAGGTTGAGGGATAAAAAGCCCTGGGGTCCTATTTCCCCGTGTAATACTTCCTGAGCCTATTCAGGTAGACAGATACTATGCCTGGAGAAGAGGCCAACTATTGGAAATGAGTCAAAACAGCAGTAACACATAATTGGGCCATAGATGGCCCGAAGAAATTGCAGAAGAGAAGAATTTCTCGATTATTGCTTATTATATGCTATACATTTCTTAAATTTATTTATTTTAGTCCTTCTAACAACCATGCCAGGTTAGCATTATTGACCCCATTTAATAGATTCTAAAACTGAAATTTGGAAAACAAATTAGTAGACCCAAACTTTTCTGTACATTCCTCACTGACTTCCAGAACCACTAATTCCTTTCTGAGAGTGCATGAAAAATGCTAGTATTAAGAAAGAGAAAGAACATAGCCACTCTGTTTAAAGAAAAGGGAGAAGTTTCGGAATGGAATTAGAATCAGTAATTTATGAAGAAATGATAGAATTTTGTTGGTAGCTAAAGGAAGTCACTGAAAGAGAAACTTGACTACTATATTTAGAGAAAATTTGCCTTAGGCTTTGACAGGGTGCCTGGATGCAGGGTTTAAATGACTGGAAGAGGAACTTTTGATTTCTGGGCTCTTCGGACTATGATTGCTCTGGAATTTCATTTAATCAAACAGGGTAAGGTCTAGAAATCCTTCCACTTAGGCCTGACAGGCCTAAGTTTGACATTCTTTTCTACTTTGCCAGTTGTGTGAATGTGAGTTTGTTATTTAACCTACTTTAATCTTAGGTTCCTCCATTGTGAAATTGGATGCTAGTGTCTGTAATGTTGACATAGATATTTGTGAACTAACATTTGCAAGCTCTTCATAGCCGTTTTATACCTAGGGAAAATGAGTTAATGGTGGATTCCGTCCTTCCTCAGAAATATCCTCCCTTCTTCCCAACGTAATGTAAAAACTAGTTTTACTCTTCCTTTCTGCTGAGATGCATATAAGGACAATGATGCTACTACCACGGTAAACTCTTTAGGGATAAAAGTCTTCACAATTTGGAGAAACTCCAATGTTGCAGAAAGAATTTCAGTCCTATATTTTCATATGGGAAAGGAGTGTGGGTGTCCCTAGTGATATCACTCATTTCTGAAGATACACCCTTTGGTTTTCCTCTCCAATACAGTAGTCTCTGGCCAAGTATAGCTATTGTGTATTTAAAATGCGGCTAGTCTGAACTGAGATCCATTTAGTATACTCATTGAATTTTGAATATTTAGTATGAAAAAATAAAATAGCTCTTTAATTTTTTCTTGATTATGTTTGATATTTTTGATATATTGGGTTAAATAAAATATGGTATTAAAATTAATTATCACTTTTTCCTCTTAATTTATTGAATATGTCTGCTAGAGGTTTTAAAATTACATACGTTGATCACATTTCATGTTTCTTAATAAGTTTCTCTTGAATAATGCTGATCTTGAGGCCGAAAGGTAATTCATTCTTCCCATGGATATATAGGCCCTTGACCTTGGTATTCTTGACTTACTTTTACAATCAAAGTATTTAGCTCTCTTTCTCCTTTGAGGAGAACTGACAAAGCAGACAAGACTCCTCACTCTAATAGTTGTGGGGTTTTTTGAAATTTTATTACAATCACTGAATGTTGCTTTTAAAAGGGAGCTTAGAGATTTCAAATTCCACCTCTCACCTGAGGTCAAGAGAGAGTTTAAGCAACTTGCCCAGAAAGCTAATGTCCAGTACTTTTTTTTTTTATTATTAAGTTGTGTTACTTCTAAAATCATGCTCATCTTCTCTGTGGATAACTATCAGGTGGAAGCAAGTTTTCTTGAAATCGAAAGTTTTCTCCTTTGCCCCATTCTGATGTGGTCCCACTGGAGAGTTTCTATCTGACCTTCAAAATTATATACTAGTGTAACCTCCTCAGTGAATCCTTCCTACCCCAAGTTAAATTAATCGCTCTATGTTATTTCCCCTATACAGTGCTCTATTTTAGCTCCAAACACATCTCTCTTGTGTTGACTGTCTTCCATATGAACTCCTGAAGTCAAGGTGCTTGTTTTGTGGGCTCAGCATCAGGCACATGGTGAGTCAAACATAAATAAATATTTTTGAATTGGTCTGTTTTTTAATACTCCCACAAATTCCTCTTTGTGTCCTAATTCTTGTGGTTCTATTCTTGCCATTCAATTTCATAAAATTTAGAAAAGCTTCTCTCTCTTTCTGTGTGTGTGTGTGTGTGTGTGTGTGTGATCTCCCTTCTATACATACACATATATTTTTATCTCTGTATATACTTAAAGATAAATGATATATACTTGGAAAAATTCTGTTGTGTATTAGAAATGCCATTTCTTAACACTTATCTAAATCTCCCATTTAGTCATATGTTGAATTACCTCATCTAAGAGACCCTCTCTGTATAAGTGAATTTGGATCTGTCAATCAGGAGCAGATTGAGTAGGCTTGAAGAAGCTATGATTCATGGAATCTCATTTCCATGGTGTGTGCTTTAAATGCCACATATTCAGTCAGCAGTTAGTGTCCTATGAAAATAAATTGAGCTTTGCATTCCCTTCGGGTTTTAAAAAACATACTTTTGAAGTTTGTGCTAGGATGTACAAATACATAGCAATACTAGTAATGCATTCCTTTTGGTCTTTTGGCTTTCTCAAGGTGGGATTTAGAAATGGCTCCATTTCCCCAGAAAATTGATTATAAATCCTCTATCTGCTGATACCCTGATTTTAGCATTAAACATTGACAATAGTTTAAAGGTGGAGGTAATAAATATTTAGCTTTCTGTGCGTTTCTCTCTGTGCAGATATATCAGCATGGGAGACAAACTGAACACATAAAAATCCTGACTCCAGCTTCTTGGCCTGATTCTCCTTGTTTTGTTTGCACTGCCTACACTCTTATTTTCCAGGCTGTAGAAATAAGAGACCTATACTGGTACAAGACCATCATAGTCACAAACACTAATGTAGAAAGATTTTTAAACTTGTGTAATGGAGATTCATCTGTTTATTTATTCAACTTTCACTTGTTGGACAGCAGCTGTGTTTTAGCCACAGGGGCAGGAATATTCAGCTATTTTTTTTCAACCCCCTTTTCAGGGCTGAAGAAACTAAAACTAAAAGGCATTAAGTAACTTCCCCAAGGCATTGTTGGTGTAGTTCAAAACAAGGTCTGTATGAACTGAAAAACTCAAGCTCATTCTGTAACACCGCACTACTACTTCAGAGGATAAAAGGAATTATGGCTTACTGTGAGATAACAAAGTGGTTAAGAATTGGAGTCTCTGGAGTGTGTAGATATTTCTACTAAGGCTCGTGTCCCGGTAGGTCTAGGTGGGAAGACTCTCACTCAGCTCTTTCAGCCCAGCCCCGGTGACTTCATTGGTCATTGTGTATAACTTTGGAGGCTCTGGAAGCAGTTGGGTTCTTCTGCAGCTCTGTTTTACAATGCAGGAAACGCTATTTTCTGTCCCCAGCTGTTTTTCAAATGCCTTGATTTTCTCTTTTCCGTATCACTTGCTGTGATGCAAATAGTTTTATTTGTTGCTGGGATTCTTTAATATATTCTTGAGGCTTTCTGCATCTAACCTTGATCCACTCCACCCTGTATCCTGATTGTAGCCAGGGAGTAATTTTCCAAGTATGAATTTGATTATGTTACACACTTTAGAAAGTTTTCCTTGCTTTAAATAATATTGCAAGCTTCTCCTGCTTCCTGTCTACCTCTGTCCCTTTTTCCCCCTCTGTGGACCACACCCTCCTCAGTATAGCTCATCAGATCAAACTTCATTCCAATACAGCCTTTGCTGTACTCATTTCCCAGAATATTCCAACCAGCACTTCATTTAGGAAAGTCCTTCTGATCATTTTGCTCTCTTTCTTAGAAGCCTTCTCTGTCTCTCTGTTGTAGGTCTGGGCCCTTCTATAAGCTCTCATATCATCCAAACCCTTTCTTATACAACTTACCATACCTTTCTGAAATATATATGTATACACATATATATATGTATATATATATGATTATTTGATTACTATTATCTTTGCCCACTAGACTGCAAATTCCATGATGGTAGAAGTCATACCACTTTCGTCTACATTATAGTCTTAGGAGTTAAGGGCATGATAAATGACAGTAGGAGGCAAATATTTCTTATGAATTGGTGGTTTATTTTCTTCAAATTATTATGTATCCTGTCTCAGATAATATATTTATGTTTGGCAATATATCCATCATCTCTCTTACTCTGACCTGAAGCACACTAATTATGGCCTCCCAGGGCTTCTAGTGTGTGCTGTCTGTGCTGTGGGGATTGGACAACACAGGTCTAAGTACTGACATTTTATCATGTCATGGGAAGGTCCTCCTATGCCACCTGCTAGATTTTGGTGAATGTTATGGTTAATTTCTCAAGGATAAAAGAAAAAAATCTTGTTTAAGTATTAGTTCAGATAAAAATGAAAAGAAAGAAATTTAGCTTTGCTATTAAGAAAACAAAATATAAGTATTCCTAAGGCAAATATTTTAAATGCCATCTGACTAGTCAGATGCTCTATATACTCCATGTAACTTTGTTCTCACCATTATTGGTGCCGAATTTATTAAATTAGGGATCTTAATCCAGATTAATCTTTAAATCACAAGTGATAGTTACACAAGGTATTTTTAATCTTTAAATGAATTAGATTTTTATCATTGGTTTGATTTGCTTATAATTCTAAGAATCATTGGTTCTAGCCATATTAAAAACTGAATTTAGGGACATTTAACTGTACCACAAACATGCAATCAGCAAAATCCAAACTGTGGGAAAGTCTGTAGATTAAATGAGGTATGATTTTCAACAGACTAATCATAAGGAAAAGAAAGGAATGACATAGGAACAAGTAAAGTAGAAGAGACATAAAAAAGACTGAGTTACAGTGTCCAGAAATAGTCTATAAAAATACAAGAAAAGGATCATAGTAAAAGTAAGGAGTGAATATTTTGAGGGAAAGGAGGATTGTTTGGCTTGAGTTGTATGGAAAATTGTGTGGTGGTTGGCTTAGTCTCATTAAACTGAGTGGTGACGACAAGAATTTTATTGTGAATAATTAACTAGCTATACATTTTGTGTGGTTATCTGTATCTCTTATTTTTTATCTTATAATGCAGAGATTTTTGACATAAAACAAGAAAAATCCATTTATTACCAAATTTTTTGTAATTCAAATTAAAAGACCTCAGGAGGATATTGTGTTAAATAACAGGTTCTCTTGGATCCTGTCTCTCCATGCCATAGAGAGAAAGCGTTGGGTACTTTGAAATTTGGACAAAATGAATTTTGAACAATATTTAATAATACTGGAAGAGCGACCGAAGTAGCAATTTGAAAAAAAAATTCCAGATTTATTTCTTAAGCAAATAATGATTCAGGTCAAACCAAATGTCCATAGAGAGTTATAAATTTTAGAGCCTAGAAAACATCAGGTGCTCAATAAAGCAAATTTCTTCCTTCCTTATTCCTACCATGAAATGCAAGAAACTATAATGTATTCACACTAGAAAGGATTTCAAAGGCAAATGGGGAAAAACTTCATTAATTCCATAAATACTATTTGTTTTATTTGTTGTTTTGTTTGAATGAATAGTATCTGTTTTGTTTTTATGGGAGTTAGACACTGCTTTGTTAAAACTTTACAATGAGCATTTAAGTTTGGTTTATTATCCTCATATTACAGATGAGGTAAAACTAAAGGAAGGAAATAGTGTTAGTAGTTGGATTTAAAGAACAAATAGTATTGAACCTCCAGTTATGGGCAGCAGAAATTGCATTTCCAGTAAAAGAGATAGTGTGCAGTAATGTGTGACAGCAGGAAAGTATGAGGAACATTTGTGAAACAGTACAGTGTAATCTTGTTAGAAAATGAGATCAGAAAAGTAAATCGGGGCCATATCATGAATGTCAAGGTAGGAAGTTATTATTTAACTTGGTAAGTTATGAGAGGTTATTGAATGTTTCACAGTGGAAGAAACATGTTATGAAGTTTCTGGAATGCTGCTTTGTTCATGGTGCATCTGACTATGTAATTAGATAAACAAAAGCATGTAATTGCAATTGAGGTGAAATAGAGAAAAGTAATTTTAACATAAAGGAAGTACTTCATTAGGTAGTAGGTAGCATACAAATAGTTTGTTGCACTATTATGTACAAGAGGAAATAGTGTAACATTTTAAGGCACTGTGTATATAGTGTCCAGTGGTACTGCCGGAAAGGTTTTATAGGTTTTATATTCTTCTCAAGGGTGTGTAATAGTGCCAGTTTTAAAGAGTCATTTTTTAAAAAACTGAGTATTCTACACTGTTTTGGTAGCATCTGTCAGTTGTGTTGGATAGTTTATCCCGTTGTTGCTTTGTTATTTGCATTCCCCAACAATGTTGAACATTGCACAGGTGTAATCATTCGTATGTGCTCATTTGTGAATTATCTTTCACATCATGTTCCTCATTTATTGTGAAGACTTTGTATACATTAAGAATATTAATGATTTTTATTTATCATCTGTTGCAAATACTTTTTCCTGAAGGGAGGAGTAGCTTGCCATATATATATAAATATATATATGGCTTCTTTTATTTTTCACCCACTCTGAAATTTGATTCATACTAATATTTTTAAAGATAGATAGGGGACTATAAAGTAATTTTAATTTTATAGTTGAAGGACTTAAAATTCAGTAACTTGGCTCTAGTTTTACCTGTATGATGTTATGACCTTTTTGTGTATCTGTAAAGATGTTGCTGTGTGTCCCACAGACACATGTTATTTTGATTCATTCGAGTTCTTGCCCATTAGCAGCTATCAGAGACATCAAGATGAAAATGTTCCTTGTGCCTGAGCAGTTCATACTGTCATGGGGCTTCCTGCATACATGCATGTAGATCGCCCTGATGATACATGTACTCTCCGTGGGAAAAGAGGGGGCTAAGCTTGCCAGGGGAGTTGGAGAATGTTGAACTAAATTTTAAAGGATAAGTAGAAGATAAGGAATTTCTCTTAGAACATAAAACACAAAAGTGGTGAAAGATGATGCCCTTCTTTTGGGAGCAGCAGATAAGTGATATCTCAGTTGATGAGCTTAACTAGTTTTACGATTTTGGGGAAGATGGCTGAGTTGTGTTTGTGTTTTTGTGAGGAGGATGTCGACAGTCACGTTTGTCGCCTAATGTGGAATTTGCGTGTCGAAGCTTTTGAGAACTGAATTGTTCGCGAACAGAGGCATTCATGAACCAAGGTGTTACTGTGTATCTTGTGCTTATTGTGTTCAAAGCAGGAGGAATATGAGATCAAGACGACCTCTTTGGACTAACATTGTGAAAGTCTTTCTATTCTCTATCAAGAAGTCAGACCTTTTCCTGTTGTCAAGCTTTATCCTCCACTAGTTCTTTTTTTCTGAGTTGTTTAGTAGGAAATCATCCTGACTGGATTCGTGTTTTGAGGAGGATCCTTCTGGCAGGAGAGTTGGAGGATGCTTTAGAGATGGGATCAGACAAGAAATGGCGAAAAGAGGAAGTTTTTGTAATTCTTCAGAAAAGAGGTAGAGACTTGAACTACGAAAATAGCTTGGAATTGGAAGAAGGAACCCTAATGGAGAGAGATTTAGGGAATAGATTTACTAGTTGCATATGGGATCGAGGGAGAGGCAGAACCTAAATCTTGTATTTTCACCTTGGACAACTTAGTGTTGATAGCTATTATCCTGGAGGCTTTCAGCAGAGAGTAGATGAGAAGAATACAACAGTTCCCATATGCTGAGTAGAAATGACCGATGGTGAGCCCTGGGAGCTGTTAAGTAGGTAGTGACGTGTGCTGTCCTGTATCTCCTAGGCGAACACTAAGTGCAAAGTCGAGATCCAGGCATTATTATCATAGAGATGTGGTTGGATTCATGGGCGCCGATTGTTTTCCCAGGGAGACTGAAGAGGAAAAGCTGAAAGGACAAAACCTTGCAGGGTTGTGGGAGAGATATTATCGTAAAGATCATTCCGGTATCTGAAAGGAATTTGAGTAGCAATGTACCTTTCACATATAAGGGATTACTACTATTCTTATTATAGTTATTAAGAATTTCAGCTTTTATTACAGACAAAAGTAAGTGCTGTCCCACGATGCACTGAAGCAAATAAAAAATAGTTGCCGTTTTAACCTTTGGGCACTGAGAAAATCTAAAAGCAGTTTCTTTAGAAAGTGTTGCAAATGCTGTTAAAAGAAGCCTTTGTTAAGAATAAACAGGAGCCCGGAGCTTTTAGTTTTGCTTGTTCCGACTGTAGCCATGGATTTGCCATCTGGGAATTTGTAGTAACTGTAAGCAAGTATGTTACCACTGAGTCATCCCCCATGGAGTGCTGGAGAAACAAGGCCTGGGTCCAGATTTCCATTCAAGAATTTTACAAAACTGCCTTCCAAGAAAGCCCAAGAGATGTTTGTGAACGAGACTGGCTTAAAATTTGCTCATAGCTTTTGCTTGAAGTTGCAATATTGAAGATATTTTTATTAAGACTAAAGGAACAAAATAAAATTATTTTTTATTTTCTGCTATATATTTATTTCCCAAAATATTTTAAAAGGTATGTTTCGCATTTACTGTTATCAACTCAACCTTCCTTTGAACATTAGTTTTAAAACTAAGGAAAGCTTAGTCAGAAAACCGTAAGAAAAAATAGAAACAGCTATAGAATTTAAATTAGAATATACAAAGTATTTGTATTCTACCTTTGACATTGGTCAACATGTAACTTTATTTCCTTGCACCACAGTGACCTCATATGCAAAATGGAATAACAACAGCCAACATACAGGTCTGTTATATAAATTAAATGACCCCCATATCAACATCAACATTATAAACTGTAAAATTTATAGTTTTCTTGTAATTTATGATCTAAGGGACTATTTATACTTAAATTTATAACAGTTAATTCTGTCATGGTTCTGAAAGTATGATAAAATTTTATTCTACTTAATGGAATAGTAGATTTTATGATTGATTATCTTTTACTAAATGTTGACTATTGAAAGATACCCATTTTGCTCAGTCTCCAAAAGAAGTGTTATGTGGAAATCTGTGGTTAGATATTGACTGTGGAGTCAAGGTGCAAAACCTGTATTGTCTCCTTGGTAAAGTGTGTCGGTAACTTGGGTATCATGTCTTTCATTCCACTGATTGTCAGAATATATGGCAGGGACTGGCTTGCATTTCATCTTTGTCCTCGTCACTTTTTTTCTCAGACTAGAATGCTCCTAAAACCTTAGGCTTATTAGAAGATGGACCAGGACTCCTATGCTGGACACTCTATGCAAAATTGTGATTCCCCAGAACATTTATCAGATGAAAGTACATTTTATGGTACTGGTGAGGGCCTTACCTTTGCCATTAAGCTAAGAACATGGCATCAAGGCCAAATTGCTACTCTAAATCTATATCTAAGTGTTTTAAAATAGTCTTTTCCTTTTCTGTTAAAGACGTTTTATCTTACTTTTGACTTAATTACCTATTTCACTCAGGGGTTTTAATAAGTGTTTGAGGGAGGAAAACAGGGAAAAAAGAAAGAACAGAAGGAAAACATGATTCTCAGGGAATTGAAACAAATTTTTATAATGAGCATCAATAGCCTTTAATACAGTGTACTACAAATTAATCTTGAGGTTGACATTTTGATCTTAGGAGTTTAAAATAAAATATCAGTAAAATCTTAATCTCTATACATAAGAAGCAGGGTAAGTAATAAAAGGAGAAAAATTCCCAAGAAATAGATTTTCATTTTAAAAGTGTGAAAAACAAATTGAAGAGCTACATTCATTTAGTTTTAACTTGAATGGTTCAGTTATGCACGATCATAATAATGTTTCTTATTATGAAAATAACAACCAAATGTAATGTTGTGAATCTATCCAGTGTAGTGTTATAATTGATTTCTTTATATTTTAATTACTAAGCTTTATGATAAAAATAAAATAGTTGACTAATGGAGATGTTTCAAATTGTTAAACTATGAGAAAGATATACTTCCTTTACAGAAGTATTTATTTCCCTAGTTATTTTTTATTCTCCCACCAGCGTAAAATTATATTGAAGACAGTCTTTTATATACCATTATATTCCCAGTGCCTGTGATAGGGGTTAGCATATAATTAAGTACAGAATATTTGTGGGTTGAATTAATGTCTATGTTGCCTAAATTATTTGATAAAAATATTGTGCTTTTAATGTTTGGTTTTGGTTTGACATATAATTCTAAATCTCTAAAATTTATATCTATGTTCTCAATAAATAAAACAATTTGTGGGAGAAAACCTTGAAATATGTTGCTCGCCAGAAAAAAAAAAAATTTCTGTAATATCCAGTGTTGCTTCTGATAAAATATATATAAATCATTAACTTGATCTATTAGTTTTAGAAATTAAGTAGGAGCCTTTCTTGTCACCAGCCACTATGTAAAGTGGAAGGTCAGAGGAAGTGTTCTTGATTATCTAAGGCAGATTCTCTCAGCCTGGAAACAATTCCCCCGGGGAGGTAAGTCATGTACCACTAAATGCTGCATTAACTCTTTCCGGCCACTGGGGTCCTATTGAGTGCAGTGAAGCTGCAGTTTACCAAATGGTACCCCAGTGGTCTCTCTCAGTTATTGCAACTTCCAGAAGGAGCAATGTCTTCCCACAGAGCAGTTTAAACATTGGAGAAATCTGGTCCAGTGTGTATTTTCCCAAGATGATGCTTAAAGGAAATGGAATAGGCTACTGCACAGCTTTACCTTGTAGCATGCACAGCTTTACCTTGTAGCATACACAGATCTTTGTGTAAATGTACCTGTGCACGTGGAAGATGATCCCTGTTTCTCTTTAACATGTCTAGAGGAATTAGAATAGAGTGTGGGGTAGCTTTATTTGAAGCTGATATTTACATAGCATAATGGCTTATTTGACCCAATAATATTGGTACTTTTGTTTCTCTTAGGTATGAGGGGATGCTGGGGGTGGCTGGAAGAAGGGAGTTACGAGGAAGAAAATGCCACGTGTATTTTTGGATGTTACCAATATTGTTCCACAGTGTTTGGGCCCCAGTAATTGCTAGATACAAGTGAAAGTCACAACATTTTTAGTCTTTTATCTTTTAATTTAGTCACGTGCAATTGCTAGGAGGCAACTGTGTTGAAATAATTGTGGCAGTGACTCAGATTTAACATTTGCTGCACAATTAGATTTTCTTTGGGTCAACCACAGCAGATCCAGCTTTGCCTTCAGCAAACCTTGCTCTGTTGTAATTTTATCAAAGAGTGCTAAAACATGACACTAGACCAAGTTTAGTATTTGAAGAACGATCCACATTCCTTTCTACATTTTTCTTAGGTTTTGAGGTTTGCTCAGTTCATGGTAACATTAGTTTTGTTCATTTAATTCCCTTTCCCAATAAAAGAATAGCGAGTGATTTATTTGCCAGAGTTTAATTCTGTTTTAAACACCTCATTTTAATTTTTCTTTACTTCTCACTCACAGAATATTTAAGAATTTCCACCATGAAGGCTATGAATACAAACATGAATAAAATTCAGTGTCAGCTCTCCAGGCACTGTACAGTTCAGTAGAGAGACGGACATATGAATGAATCATTAGCATGCAGTTAATAATGGTTACAATAGACAGACAAAAAGTGGTACAGAAACCCAGAGGAGCAAGTGACTAAATTCAATCTAAGTTTCATTAGAGAGGGACACAAAGAGGAACTGACATTTAAGTTGGGCTTTAGAGGACAGATAGAGTGTTTTTAGGGAACAAGAGAGGGTGACAAAAGCTTTCTAGGTGGATCAGAAGAGAAAGGGAAGTAAGGGACCCAGTGTACTTCAGAGTGGAGGCCAAGGAAAGAGTGTGTCCAAGAAATAAGGGACAGTGGCAAATTCTCCCAAAAGACCAGTGGGATAATAACGAGAACCACTTCTCAGTTTGACATTTAGGAGTTTTCTAATGTCAAAGTGCATTTTCAGTAGGAGGGTTGAGATCAGAATGAGCTTACTGTGAAATGAATTTCTATGATTAGGACAAAGCATGATGTTTGAATACTCTTTGAGGAGGGTAGCAGAGGGCAGAAAATTGACAGGATGGTAACTGGAGAAAGAAGCATGGTTTATAAAAGATTTTAAAGATTGGGTAAATTTGATACTTGCTAAGAAAAGAAACCAGAAAAGTTAAAATATTCATTTATGATTCATGACAGCAGGCTATTTTTATTTAATGATTTTGTGGAATATCCCAGCTAATTAGATGTTTATCCCCTCCTCCCTTCTCAATTCTGTACTACACTTCTACAAACGTGGCTGATTTAACAAAGTTAACCTTGCAGAAATTGGCTAGGAAAAAGTACGTTTTAATTATATGTAGTGATTACTTGTATTATTATATCTTTGCAAACTGAAGTTCATTATTTCCAGCTTGAAATTATTCTTCACATTGAACTTTGAGTTAATTAGTGAACACGTAGTTGTAAAGAACTGTCCTTAAACTTACCTACTGTGAAGTGTATTGTTTTGGAAATAGGTAAGCAAAATAATTTGGGAATAGACTTTTGTCTTTTCCATGTGTGCTAATGAAATTTTTAATAATCATACTTTATATAGGGCAGAAACTATGCATTGTACATTATCTCTGGACTATTTTGCCTACTATTATTCATACGGGCAAATAACCAGTAAGTTTGGATTTTCACAAATGTTGTATTCTAGTGATATGATAAAATCTTAGATTCCTGCCTCCCAAAGCCTCCACATTGGGGAACACTGTGATTGAGATGCATATTTTTTCCTTAAAACTTAGTATTTAACTTTTAGTTATTCTTTTTAATGGTATATCAGCAAAATTTAACATTTTTTTCCTCCCCAAATTACTAAAAAGATATGATAATCAATATTATCAGTAGAAAACTGTTCAGTCTCAAAGTATATAAGATGAAGGAAATATTGGGGGGAAATGGTCAGATTTCCCAAATACCAGGGTAGACTGATGATTGAAGAGAAGACTAATAAGATTATTTTAACATCCAAGATATTTCCTCAGGAGAGTAAGGGAGAAACAAGGGCACCCTTCCCTCTAGGGCAGTGGCAGAGAATCCACATTGAGCTGTTTATATCATTGAAAGCTCTAGAAGTTTTTCTGTCATTGTTCTTGGGTTATTTACTACTACTAAATAACTTGAAGCAATCTAATAACTACTAAATTAACAGACTCTATTTACCTATATTGCATGTAACATCACTGTTTATAATTGCAAAAACTAAGAACAACCCAACTATCTCTATACATATTATGATTTATTAAACATTGGAGTACTATAAAACAATGAAAAATGAATAATTTACTTGTTGATACTATGACATGGGTGAATTTTAATAAAAAGAGAAGAAAATATGTAATATGATTCAATTTATATCAAGTTGAGGAGCAGGCAAAATAAAAAAGCAAAATGAAAAGGCAGAGACTATGAAGAAAAGCAAAGGAGTGATTAACAGAAAATTCTTCAGGGTATAGAACCATGATTTCATTGGGGAGAGTACACTGATACATCCGAGACACTGGCAGTGATACCTTTCTTAAGTTGATTAGTTGGTACATGAAAGCTCATTGTTTTATAATGTTTAAAAATATGGGTGTCTTAGTTATCTTCTCCTCACTAAGAGACAATATCAGACTCCAACAACTTGAAGGACGAGAAGTTTATGTTGGTTCATGGGTTTTGGAGGATTCAATGCATGGTTGTTGGTTCCAAGGCAGGGAAGGCATGATGGAAGGGTTGGATGGAGGAAAACTGCTCTTGTCACTGGGGCCAAAGAGCAGAGAGAGAAAAGGGAGGAGCTAGGGAAGGAGATACATCCTTCTAGGTCACACCCGCAGTGACCACATCTGCCGACCAGGACTCACCTCACAGCACGTGCAGCTGTGGATTCCCTCATGGATTGACCCACTGATGAGCATAGTGCCCCCATGATCCAATCATCTTCCAGAAACCCCGCTTCTGAGTGCACGAGCCTTTTGGGGACATTCTAGATGTCAACCATAACAGTAGACGTATATTTATGCTCTTTTTATATGCATCATATATTTTATAGCAAAAATTGCAACATTTCTGCATAAGGCGAGAACTAAAACAATGGTGGGTTCTGATATTAAAATAGCTATCTATTATTGTTATTAATAAATACTTTTTAATGAATTACAGTTTCCTTAAAGTTTTTAAAATTCTCTTGAGTTTCTTCAGTGGAGAATGACATGGCATCACAGCATAAAATTTGGAAGGAAACATTTGTATCCCTTAAGTATCTAGGTCTTCAATGAGCATCTAAGGTCTAAGTATTTAGAAGTTTCTGGGTGGTTGACTACATTGTCCTTCTTCATCTCCACATTTGGCCTCATTTGGGTAGAATATGCTTGTTGTAGAATTTGCATATGTTTGGATAATAATTTGTGTCTAGGATAAATGTATTAAAGGTCATGTCTTCCTTCTGAATTTCAGTAGATGTCTCCAGAAATGCATATGAAAACTAATGGCTTAAATATTTGGTGAATCAACATTTTACTTTCTGTGTTCTTCTCACATAAAATCTGATTCAATTAATCCCACTCTCAATTTTATTGTTTTCCGTGTTCACTGCTAATCTGTCAATCAACTACTTAACGAATATAAATTGGGTAGCTATGATGTATCCGTTAATACATTCATATATAAAAATGTGAATGAAAGTAGTTATTTGTTACAATATTATTAAGTGATAAGTGTCCTGCTAAGTACTTATAGGCACAACTAGGTTTTTTATATACTGTCTGGCTTCTCAGATTCTATAAGGACGTGTCATTTGTTCTTCATTCTCAGCTGATCATCACAGTGCATACCTCTGCTTTTATTTTGATGCATGAACTGCAAATGCTTATCTCAACCTATAACCTCACATTAATATTCAAAACTCTTAAAATATTGGCTTAGAGAAACAGTAATTTTTGGAAGATTGCCTTAAAACTTTGGAAAGCTCCTTTTAGGCTACCAAAAACCCCAGCTGCCTTTTAACTCATCGCTGATGTACTTCCCAGCCCCAGAATTAGTTTACTGAACTATAATTTTGCATGATGCCATAGGTGTAAATACTAAAAAAAAAAAAAAAAAAGTTATGAAATGATTGTTCTGCTGTAATGTGCTGCTGCCATATGAAACTTCATCCGAACCGTGGAAGAGATACTTGGGGGGTCTTAGTGATCCCTGAGTAGTTTGCCTTGGTATCTTTGGTCTTTTTTGTTTACCTTTTTTAGTGGTAAGGTCACAGTGGATGACATAATTGATTCTATCTTTCTTCTTTCATCAGCAGGTGAGCTAAGGGTCATATGTGTAACCCTCCAGTATACATTTGATAACTAACCATTTCTTTCTTGAAAAATACTGTTTCTGTGATTGTTACATCTTTCATACTTCTGTTGTGTCCTTTTCATACACTTTTTCAAACTAATTTTTTTCAATTTAAAATTTTATCACGTTTCTACATCATCTTAAACCTCTAGAAAGAGGAAAAGCACATAAATAAGTTGAACAACTATACTTTTATAAAAATTCTACAGTTCAGTATTTTTGTTTTCTATTTTTATTAGTACATATTTGTAGTACATAATGATTACAATTATCTTGGGGAGTTGGTACATTACATAATACATTTAAATTCTTTTCTCTCTTTCTTTTTGTCCCCTTACCCTGTTCCCCTTTCCTGCTCTTTCCAACTCTTGGTCCCCTTCACATTTGCAAAAGCTCTATTCAGTTCAATATTAAATTCAGGGTTTTTGTTTTTCCATGAGAATGTTTACATAACTTATCCAATGTCATGCATCCAATTTGTAAGTAATGGAAACTATTCAAATACAGTATAGTCTGGTATTTCTGACTTGAAACCTGTTACACTTTCCACATGTCCCAGTAGTCCCAAACCTTTTTAGCTCCAGGGAACAGTTTTGAGGAGATTTTTTTTTTCCATGACTTGGGGTGTCTTAGTTATATTCTTGTCATTGGGACAAAATACTTGACACCCGCAAGTTAAAGGAGGAAAGGTTTATTTGGCTCACAGTTTGTAGAGGTTTCAGTTCATAGTTGGCTGGCTCCAAGGCAGGGTGGCAGGGCATGGGGCACAGCAGAGGAGAAATAGTTCATGGCTTGGCAGGCAGGAAGCTTTCTTTCCTCTGCTTTCCCTTTTTATTCCATCCAGGCTATAAACCTATTAGTTGGTATCACCCACACCCAGGGTCTTCAGTAAAAGGATCATCCACATCCAAATCTGTGCTAAACCAATTGGTGAACTAATTTAGTATCACACAGGATCCAGTCACACCCAAAAGCCCCTCTTATGAGCTCAGGAGGCTGGGAAAGGGGGTATCTGGATATAAGCCATACGAGGGAAAATATGTAGTTTTTAAGATTAGATTTTTTTTTTAATTTTTTTATTATTTTTTACCAAGAACATGTATTGGTACATTGCATACATAATGATCATAATCAACATGGTTATTTTGTACCTGTACATGATACATCTTGGTTTTCCCCCCTCTTCCCCCCTTCCCCTCCCCTCCCTTCCATAAGATTAGATTTTTTTAATTAGATTTTTATAAATAGTGTATAATTTAGCTCCCTCACATACACAGATTACACACTAGGATTCACACTCTTATGAGAGACTCTAATGCCCCATTGATCTGACAGGAGAAGGAGCTCAGGTGGTAATTTGAGTGATGGGGATCAGCTATAAATACAGATCAGTTTCTCCTGCTTGCCTGAGGTTTATCTCCTGTTGTACTTCCTGGTTCCCAGCAGGCCATACACCTACACCCAGGATTAGAGACCCCCGAAGTTTCCCATTTCTCCTAAGGAACATACTTTTTTTTTCAGACACTATTCTACATACGAAGGAATTTTAAAAATAAGGACATTCTTGCCCTCTGGAGCCCTCTACCTTGTGAGGGCAGCAGCCGATCAAAGTTGACACGGATAAGGCAGGAAGTTCAGAATATGCACAAGGTCTCAGCAACTATGCTGTGGTGAAAAACCCCGACATAAGTTGTGCACATGGTAGACCAGAGGCAGGAGCCTGGTGTCAGCCTCCCTAAACATGTGGTTTAAGCAGTGAGGCTTCACCTTCCTTCCAGAAGACATATGTCAAATAGTCATCTTTGCCTGGCCTAGATCATGCAGAGTATTATTGGGCCTAATTTCCAACAATGCCTCCCTCCTGCTTCTCCTCACAATATGGCTGCTTCTTTCTTCAAGGTCTGCCTTGCTTTACAATCTCATATTTCTTCAAATAACTCTCCATCTCTTCACCAGAAGCTGAAAGTGAAGCTCTTCTTCTTATATGTTGCTTATTAAAAACCATTGTTTACGAAGTACTGCTTATTACATGAGGTGTGGTCAAAACACAGGAATTATGAAGTTACAAATTATTATATAGAAGACTATTACTATCAATCCCCCTCAAAATAGTCCTCATTGTTTCAAACATATTGTTCTCATCACTTTTGATCAGATCCCATAAATACACTCACTAAATAAGACTGCCAGAACTGCTTCAGAAATTGGCAAGAATAATGGGATGTGTTTTTGAAACAAAGGGGAAATGTTTTGAGGGGTTTAACAACAATGTGTCTTTTTAAATTTTTGAAATTTAAATTCATACCATATTTTTTGATCAGCCCTTGTATGATTGTATATTAAATTAGATGTTCTAATTTGGAGCTGAACAGAAAATTGTACAAAAATAGCAGAGTGCTTGATCAGTTTATAGAGTATGAATGTGTGTTGAAGAGAAGGAGACTGGGGGAATCTGAAAAGAAGGGGTAATTTGAAGAAAATTATTTAAGTGAAATGCAAAATAAGAATTTCGTATTTCTACTTCGGGTTTCTCATGAAGAGAAATAATGTGATATTTAAATTTATGTGTTTGATTTATTTCACTTAGGATTGTGGTTTGGAGGTGCATCCATTTGCCTAAAAATGTCTCAAGTTTATCTTTCTTTATGTCACAGTAATATTCCATTGTATATAAGTACCACAATTTTCTTTATCCATTCATCTCTTCATGGGCATATGGGCTGTTTCTAAGATTTAGCTATTATAAATTGTGCTGCTATAAATATGTGTATACATGCATCATTGTGGTATGATGACTTTAAAGTATTTTGGAAAGATACTTATAAGGGGAAGCTAGATCAAATGGACCCTTTAGCTTTAGTTTTTTGGGAGATCTCCATACTGCTTTCCATAGTGGTCATACCAGTTTACCACTAACAATGGAGAAGTGTCCTTTTTTCTTCAGTGAGAAAAATAGGGGTTAGATGTTAGGAAGTAGGAAGAACTTTTTCAAATGGAAAGGGAAACAAGAGATGGGAGAGGAAGAGAAGGAAGGGAAAAGAGATTTAAAGAAAAAAGATTGAATAAAGAAATGGGAATGTGGTCCCAAGCACTGATTCTTTGTATTGTTTCCCGTGCAGTCTGGGTTCTGTTCATAAATTTTTTTTCCAACCCCTATGTCTTTGAGAGTTCTTCCTATTTTATTCTCCAGGAGATTTAATGTTTCTGTTTTAATGTTTAGATCTTTGATCCACTTTGATTTTACCTTAGTACATGGTGAGAGACATGTATCTAGTTTTAGTTTTTGGCATGTGGTAAGCCAATTTTTCCAGCACCATTTATTTAAGAGGCAATCTTTCTTAAACAACCTAAATGCCCAACAATTAATGAATAGCTAAAGAAGATGTGGTTTTTCTCCACAATGGAGCACTACTCTCCCATAAAAAGGACAAACTAGAGACATTTGTAGGTAAATGGATGTACTTTGAGAACATACACTTACGTGAAATAAATCAGACACTTATCAGTACACATCGAATTGTTTCTCTGATATGAGAAACCATAAGCATAAAATAAGGACAAAGGAGTATAATAGATATTATGTTAAAAAAAAGAGAGAATATTCAAAAGAGAGGAGAACTAGATAGGGAAAAGGGGATTAAAGAAGGAAGGTTATAGGAAAAGTAAAATGAAAGGGAAAAAAATGGAAAAGTGTAAATAAACTTGTTGCAAATGGGAAGGGGTGGGTGAATGGAAGGGAGGGGTGGGGAAGAGGGGGGAAAACCAAGATGTATCATGTACAGGTACAAAATAACCATGTTGATTATGATCATTATGTATGTACCAATACATGTTCTTGGTAAAACTAAAATTTAAAAAAAAATAAAAAAAAATAAAGATCAGATGACTTAAAAAAAGGGAATAGAGTTTTTGTAAATGAGAGGGAGGAGAAAGGGTGGATGGAGGGGAGAAGAAAGAAATTTTTTAAAAAAAGACTTGAGATGTGTTATGTACATGAACAAATTCCCCACAATGAATGTGCTCATTGTGTACTGCAAACATGCATTAATAAAAAAGGAAAAAAATATTTGCATTTGTAAAACTCTACAGGAATATAGAGCAATTAACATGAAACAGTTAAAGAATAATTGAAAGGTAAAGTGTTGCTGATGACCTTGACTGTACCAGAAGTTCAGAGAAGACAGTGAAGGGTGGAAGAGAGCCAGCAAGGATACTTACCCAGGAGGCTCGGCTGAAGGCCTTTGAAGGATTGGAAAATTTAATTAGGCAAAGAGAGGATGGCATTGTGTACATAGATTTATAGAGCCCCAGTGACTGTAATTCAATTGATAGTTTTGTATAAGCCTTGCAGAAAATTGGTTTCATAAAGTTCTAAGCACTTCTGAGATTACCCTTTAAACTTCTTAGGTGTATGATGTATAATATCCAGGGTTCATAAGCACCCTGAAGGTTAGGCTTTTTCTCCTGTTTCTTTTGTATTTTTCAAATGTGCCTAGGAGAGTGCTCTAAATTAACAGGTAAGTGCTTATGAATTTACCCTGCATTTTCATGTGAAATTATAATTATTAGAGCATGTACTGTGTATAGTTCCTCTGTCCCAAGAAGATATACCCATGCCATTTGTAGGGCTTGAAGTAAAATTACCATATACTAAATATTTAAAAGTTCTAAATCAAGCTAACAGATGGTTACTAAATATACTTGATCTTCCTACTTGAATAATATTGTTTCAAATGACACCTAGAAGGCCAAGTTCAAACTGAGATATGCTGGGTATATTTTCAAACTCTTCAGAGTTACTGACCTCAAGGACGTAGCACCGTATAGGAAGAATTACCCGATCCTAAGACAAGATCCACCTTACTGTCTTCTGTCCTCTTTCCCTGCACTCTGAAACTTTATGCTACACAGGTGCAGGACACACTTTTCAGTTATTGACACACTTGCCCATGCCTATAAACCACACCATGTGAGACCGACTCCTCAAACTTGGTAGTGTACAAACTTAATATGAGATGAGCCATTATCCCAAAAGAGTTAGGGCCATAACTAGGATTTAAAGTAGGACCACTGGGCAGGGGAATCAGAGTTTAGCCCTTGGCAGGGTGGTGCTTAGGCTCCAGCTGAGCATATTTCCTTGATGCTGTAAACTCCTCACTTCATGGGGAAACCTTAGGCCAGAGGAGAGTCAAACTGAGATATGGTGACATATTGTGGCTAGCACTTGGATCTTTTATTGATTACAAAAAAAAAAAAGACTGGTGATCAAAGCTGTCTAGCAGTCTATTCAAATTCTGACAGTACATAAATGGTAGACTAAGGATTTGAACCCTGGTCTGTGTGACTGCTGAATATCTTTTCTTCATACCATTGGTTTCTGGGGAGAGGAGGGATTTGGAAAGCCTAGTTTCTCTTTCTTTCTGTTCCTCCCCCTTGGGATATGAAGATGGGGTGGGGGAAGGTAAAAGGGTTGGCAGGTAAAGAAAGAGAAGGTCTAAGAGTGGGAAAGGGAAGGTGGGAGTTTTGAATTTGAAATTGGTGAAGATCAAAAATAGACCAGAAAAGAGTCAAGAAAGTGACATCACAGAAAGGGGAGGAATTAGTTAAGTTTAGAGGAATGCCAATACCCTTTAAATATTAAATATTTCTTCCTTTGAAGGTAAAAGTTTTCACATCACCAGTGTTGTTGTTGTTATTAATGTAGAATATTATTTAAGCCCTTAGCAGTATAAAGTAGATGTAATTTCTATTCAACTAAAAACAAAGATAAATTTAGAAAGAAATATAAACAAATTAGAAATAGCCCTTCTTTCCTTTATCCACTTATTTATCCATTCAGCAGATGTTCAGGAGCCACCGGGACCTCCCAGGCACTGGGCCTGGAGTGGCAGACAAGACAGACGGACCCTCTCTTCCACAGAGTTGGGATGGCATTAATAGTTCCAGCATTTATTCAACCTAGAGAATAACATTTTGTTGAAATTATATCTCTGATTATAACATGGGTATAGTTCAGACAGCTTTGGAGTTTGGTATGACCATAAAATACTATACTTTTTTTTTTTTTTTTTTTTTTTTTGTGGTGCCGGGGATCGAACTCAGGCCCTTGTGCTTACAAGGCAAGCACTCTAATCATTGAGCTAAATCCCCAGCCCCCTACTATACATTTTAAAATGGCTCAATTCTTTGACATTTGTCATTATTCAAATTACTGATAAATATTCTATGAGTTGGCTTTCATGTGGCTTGACCGTAACATTTAAATTTAAATTCATTTCTAACTAGCTATGACAATAAAGTAATACTTGGTACTATGCAATTATATGTACAGATGTAAACTCTGAAGTCATGTGTTAGTAATGTTATAAGGGATCATTAAAATTATCCTGAAAATGTTACTTATTAAATAGAATGTCATATAAATAGCAAATAATATCCAGAAATATAGAGAATTCCAAAATTCATGGGAAAACATTTAAAAAACTCAGTTTAATGAATATTTTAATAAATGATACTTCCTATTTTTTTTATCTGCAATTTGACTTTTAATAGATTCTGACCTGTTTGAGGACAGAGAGCCACTTTTCCAAGTCTATATTCACAGTGCTTTTAATATATCTTGCACAAATTAGACACATCAACAAGTTTTTTAAGGAAATAAACAAACTGTTGGTCCAAAATACATTTTAATCTTCTTTAATGGGTATTTGCTCAACTGACAATTATTGCCATGAGATAATTTTTCTCTATCTTTTAATACATGTACATAGCTGGAAATATGCCAATGCTATATTATTTTTTATTTAAAATTAGTTATTTTAAATCAAAATTGAAGGATTTGAGAAAGAATTTCTATCATGCTAATGGAACCTTTTTATTCATTGATAATTTTGTCCCATTTTATATACATCCATAATGGTTGAAATTTTGTGCATGTATATGCACACATATTTTCTCCTTAACTTACATTTTTAATGTTTATTGATAGAACAAATATCAATATTTTTTATGTTAATACTTATTCTTAGTAAAAATGAACAGTTACTTATTGAAGATAATTTTAAAATATTAGTATCCCTATCACGAAAGGAAACTGATATTTTATACTGTCTTATACCCCCTCAGTCCTTTTTAATATATACTTGTATGATATTTGTGTCTGTGTTAAAAAATGAAAGCCAACTATGTATTCTTCTAGACACAGTATATTTAAGCCTGATAAGAAAATGCTAACATGTAAAAAGTACAGGTAGGGTGCCAAAAAGAAATCTAAGTTGTGTCCTATCACCATGTAGCTAAAATAACTACTGTACATTATACAGAGTTTGGAGCACATGAACCTGGGTGAGGAATAGGCAGGAAAAAGCCTGAGGATGAGAAGTGACTAACTAAGCCAAAGCTCAGAGAATTGGAGTTAGGAGAGAAGCAGGATCTTGTTGCTAGGCAACCAACATTCTAGGAGGAGCCCTCCAAACTGGATGCCTGCTGCTCTGCCCCCCAGCATGACACGTTCAGAGTGTTTGTGACAATAGCTAGTTTCCCTGTGCAAACTGGCCTGCAAAGTCCAGCATGTGTGATGCCCATAGAAAGTGCCCTTGACCTTCTCAGCTCACTGTGTAGCCCAGATGGAAAAGACAGACAGCCCTAGGACTGACCTTCAGCGAAGCCCCTGTTGGTTCAGTCAAACTCTGCTAGGGATGATCTGTTAAGATCTGGCCATCATTGCTTTTTCCTATCTATGGCCACTGTGGGGTGGGGGCGAAGGGACCCTGCACTCAGAGGAGTAAAAGCTATAATGACATGACTTTTCGGGCATATTCGGGTCTTGAGGAACAATTCTGGCAGTGGGGGAGGAGAAGATGAGCGAGGTCTGTTCAGTTTCCTCCAGGGAGAAAACATTAGACTGCTACCGAATTGGCAGTGTTTGACTTTCTTACCCAAACTGTTAAAAATGGCAAATCCTGGTTTTTTATAAAAATGTGACTAATCAGTGTCTCCAAAATGTAGTACTCTGGAGGACCTGACTGCTGTGCAATATCATTAATCATTTTCCTGATGCCTGAGAGGTAACTGTGGAACTTTTGTATTTTTCCGAAGCACAAAAAAAAAAAAAAAAAAAAAGGCCAGTTACTGGACTCTTTTGTATATATCTATTAAACACATTTCTAACATTCAAGAAAGTACTGTAAAAAGTTGTCCTTTTAATTTTATTTTATAAATAAGCTTAGATTAAAAACTGTAAGACTAATTTAACAGATATTTTCCACTGTTCAGTTAGATCCCCAAAATGTTAATATTTGCTATGTTCATCTAGAAAATGAGAATTTTATAAATTTGAAGCATACTAGTGTGTCAACAAAACTTGACCTGAAATGACAGGTCTTTGGTTATATGATGGTATGAATATCTACATATTTTTATTGTAGAATACTTGATTATAAAGTGTCTCAAGGTGATTGTGGTAAATGTGGGGCCATATTCAAATACCCTGCCTTAAGGAGCCATATTGATGTGCTGCCCACTTCATCTATCTTGTGTCTTAGCCAGCTGGAATCTTGTGTAGGCGTCTAGACCTATCCCTGAGTCAGACATGGTTGTATCAAAACAATATAGATACACCCTCCTTTTAGCACCCCAGCTGATCCTCAGCATGATGGGTTAGGCCAAGAGCTTTGACTTAGAAGAAATCTACTCTTCCTAGTTTTCCAGTAATGGTCTCAGGGTTTACCTGTTGTGTGTCCTTGGAAAGTAAACGCCTCAAAACTTTACATTCTTTATCTCTAAAAAAAGACAGAGAGTAGTTATGGTAGCAGTTATTCATTAAATCATGGAATCATAAAATAATTAAATCAGATAGCCAGCTGTGATCCGTCATCACACAGTGATAATGTATCATATAGTCGTCTATGGTCAGTATGAGAAGATACCATTATCATTTGCCCTGCTGTGCCCTAACAGTGCCAATGGTTGATAGGTTTCACCAAAATCTTTTATTCCATTCAATTTCTTTTCTTATCTATAGTGATGCCTATTGGCCATAGTGCTGATTGTTGATTATAATATTGACCAATTAAGAGTCCCGAAAGATCACTGCTAGTGTAGCCACTCCATCCTGGAATACCTGTCTTATCTTTTTGCTTTAGTCCTACAAATCATTTATGACCTGGTTTAGGTCTCACCCTCCCAATGAATCCTTTCAAAAATTTTTACAGTTCTCTGTGATGTTGCCATCTAATGCCTTCTTACAGCATTTGTTCTCTTTGCTCCTGCTTGGCATTTAGACTCCATGGTATTTTATCCTTTTAAGTGACTGTCCTTTTAAGTAACTGTAGAGATTAGGATCACATCTATTTCTTCGTAGCTCTATAGGTGATAAACCATGATAATTAGACTCTATGAAACATTTTCTGCTGAAAACTTTTGAATTTACATTAAGACTTGAGGCCTTAAACAAGGATAGAGAACACCGGACATATGTATTACCACGTACCCACTTCAGTGAAAGACATTAGCGTTCAGTTGTGTCAGTTTTTCACAATAAACTGAATTGTATGCCAGAAGCTTTTCAGCTACAATAAACGTGGTTGAATAGTAGCTCAAAACTGAAAATCTTGATTATGCATGTTTGTTGCTTATTACTTCTGTATCTCTTTGAACATAGTAAAGAATTAGGTGAAAGCAGAGCTGGCCAATATTAGTTAATGTCTCTGGAAAAAATAGAGGGGAGAAAAGATTGATACTGATCTTTCTTAGAGAAATAGATGGAAAGATGAAGATAAAATTTTAAAAAGGTCTTTTTGCCTGGAATTGCGAAGGAATACAAAAAATAAAAAAACACTCACAAAAAAGTTTATTAGTCAAAATTCTCCGGAGAAAGCAAATGAATAAGAGAGAGGGAGGGAGACAAGAAGGGAGAGAAAGAGAGAGAGAGAGAGATTTAGTATGCAGATTAACTCGTATCACTATGGAGGCCAAAAAGTCCAACCATCTACCCTCTGCAAGCTGGAAAACCAGGAAAAGCTGTGGTGTAATTCATTTCAACTCCAAAAGGCTGAGAAATGAAAAGGGAGGAAGGTGTGATGTAAATTTCTGAGTTTAAATAAAAGGTTACCAAAAATAGGGAGACAGACTTCGAGGAGATGGAAAGGGAAAAGAAGATGGGGGAAGATGGGAAGGATAGAAAGGGAAAGAAAAGTAGAAAGGATCAAGATGTGATCTGTATGTGTATCAAAACCCCACAGTGAATACATTCATTATGTGTCACAAACATATACCAGTAAAAAATTTAAAAATAAATGAAAATAAGCAAATAAATAAATAAAGGCCAAAGGACTCAGAACTCTAGTGGCTGAAGGCAGAAGATGGAGATCACTGCTCAGAGAGAAAGGGAGAACATCCACCCTTCCTCCGCATTTTTCTTCTGAATATTCAGGCTCTGAGTTAATTTGGTGTTGCTTGTATACACTGGTGAGGGTAGCTCTTCCTGGTCTACACATTCTTATGCTAATCTCTTCCTGAAATACCGTCACAGACACATCCAGAAATAATGTCTTGCTGGCTATCTAGATATCGGTTAGCTTAGTCTAGTTGACTAAGCTAAAATTAACTTCACACAAAAATATCGTTTGGTAATCATCACTCTTCAAAAGACTACTTATTGTGGGGAGGAGAAAAAGAAAAATATATAAATTATGAATAAAGAGCAAAAAATTAAAGATAATAGGAAGTAGGGAGACAGATCTTGCGTGGGAAGGGGATCAAGAGATGGAGGGAGGAAGAGGACAAGGGAGGAAAAGGGGATGAAAAAGGAATTAACATGTGTTATGTACACATACCAACTCCACACAAGGAATGTAAACTGTGATGCAAACATGTACTAATAGGGGAAAAAAAAAAAAAGACCAGGCATAGCAAGTGCTGATGAGAATGTGGAACTAGAGTTCTTGTACACTTTTGCTGGGAATGCAAAGTGGTGCAAACATGTTGGAAAACAGATCAACCAATTCTTATAAAATTAAGTGTACATTTACCACACTACTTAACAATCTTGTATGTATTAACTAAGAGATGGAAAAAAAATATCCACACAAGGACTTGTATATGAATGTTCATAGTAACTATTCATTTTAGCCCCAAACTCAAAGGCCAATATACTAGTGGTACTATTCACGTGAAATTCTAAATGCAACAAAACAAAATAAAACCCACAAAAAACAGCTGTGGTGACAGAAAACAGATTAAGGATTGCCTAGAGCCCAAAGAGTATAAGAAAACTTTCTGAGTAGATACAAATGCTCTCTGTTTTGATTTTGGTAGTGTTTACATACTATATATATTTGCCAAAAGTCATTGAATTGTGTATTTGAAATGGTGGAATTTTATATTATGTAATTATATCTTAATAAAGCTGTTAACACAACAAAAATGAAAAATACAAACTAATGGGAGGCCAAATCTTATAGTTGCTACTATTGTTATTCATTATAACATTATTTCTGAAGAACTTTCTGGAACTCTCAGAAATAGCATTTAAGATAATGGATTGGTATGGGGAATTCTGAGCTGGTTAAATACAGATTAGTGTGAATACAGTACTACCATAGTTACTGCAGGTGAAAAGAACAACAAGTCCCATTATACAACCCAGAAAGATAGTCAGGTTTGAATAAACCAGGAGGACATGGATATAGATTTGAATTTCTGCTCTATCAGTTTCAATATATGTGATTATGGTCAAGTAATTTAACTGTCTGAGCTTCAATTTTCCTCTATGTAGGCATTAAAGAGTAGTACTTGGTAAAGTATTATCTTATCGATAGTTATTACTGTTCTAGCTTAACAGAAACACACTCATTTAGTGCCTGTTTTCTAGATCTTGATTAAGTAGACTAGACATTTATATGTTCCTAAACTTGTATATGAACATGATGTCAAAGAAGGAAAGAAATTTGTGTGTTCTGCTTCAGAAGGAGACACAGAATTCAAGCATTTAACTTGTAATGAGCTTTTTTTAGGCTTTTAATGAAATTTTGCTATTTTAAAATTTCACTGTAAGTATGAATGTAACCAGATGGTCAGTGATAAAAATCTTGACTTCTCAATATCTATACATGTCAGCATTTTTACTTTCATTATCAACTATGCTATAAGTTTGAATGAAGAGTTTCACTTCTTTTAGGGAAGGCTGTTTTGCTTTCACTTTTAATTATAACCCTACATCCGGATGTTTCCAGTATACTTTTTTGGAGAGCAATTTTTATGATTAACAAGTTAAAAAATCTTATCCTTCAAGATTTAAGCATGAACGGATGGTACTTTTCAGTGTCTTTTTAAAGGTGCTTGGTCTTTCGTAGCAGAACCTAAACTATGATTTTAACATAGTATAACAGAAAATATATGGAAAGAGGAAAGCAGCTGTATAGTTTTGAGTCTACCTCAACACTTCTAAATTATAGATTTATTCTCTTTGATTTAGTAGCATTTTTGTGATCTTTTGACATTATTAGAATCTGACCTCATGTATTACTTAGGTAGAAGCTTGAGAGCACCTGAAGATGAGTAGAGTTTAATTTTATATAACTTTAATATATATATACATATACATATATATATTAAAATTATGGATATACATGCTTAGTATTTTACATTGGAAATCTGACCATGTTTGACAAAGTTTGCATGTGAAGGCTAAAAACGATAAATATATTCTTGTGAATAATTCTTTATTATCCACACCCAACCACTGTGTTTTCTCTGTTTAAATTATTGGTTCACAACCAAGTGAACTTCTTAATTTAAGGTTATAACAAGTACTTGGCAAATGAACTGGATTGGCTTCTTCCTGTTATGCTGTATTTAGATACATTCCACTGCTCTACGGAGGATATATAAATACTATAGGTAATTTCAACAGTTATAGCTGTGGTTTACCCAAATCATTTCCGAAAACAGTACAAAGAATGTTTGAGGATGTGCACAGTCATTGTTATCTGGGCCTGGGAAGGGAGGCACAGGGTCTGGAATCTCCCTTTAATAAAAATACATTAATCGTTTTTCTTCTTTTTCTCCTGGCATTAACCAGCCATTACAGATAGGCAGACAATATATTATTGCATGTTGCAAAGAGAAGAAAATTGTTTTGTTTTTTCTTTAGTTTCAATAATCGATAGGAACATATGTTTCCTGTATTATTTAAAATATCAGCTTCCAGAAAGACTGAAAAATTGGAAATTTGTAGCCCTAAAAAGTATCTTGAGTACAGAGCAGATGAAGAGGCAGTTGACAGAAATGGGTGTTAAAAACACTTCTGCACACTAGCAACTAGACCCAGCTTGTATTTCAGTATCACCCATTGTTCAACGCTTTCTGTGGCCTCCCTAGGCTAAGCTGTTGCTTCTCTTCCTTTGAAACGCGTCTGAAGGATTTACGTAGTTGTAAGTCCATCTCCCTAAGCAGGTTATAAGCCCTATGGGAACAAGATCCTTCTTTTATTGATCTTTAAATCTCCTGAAGCCAACACACTATCTAGTGAATAGTAGGCACTCAGTAAACTTCTGTGGAGTTGACTTAATTGATTTCCAAATAGAACATCTTTCCTTGTTTCTTCTGAATAATACTGAGTCATTCTGCCAGGGTTTACATTTCCTGCCGGGGAGTGACTTGAATCTCCTCTGGTAAGTGGAACATTCAGTCCTTCCCTGAAACATATCCTAAAAGAGTTGATATTGTGATAAAGATGGTTTTTATTAGTAATAGCAGGAGTTACATTTAATGAATGCCCAGAAAGTGTGCCATATATCCATTCTGTGATATAGTTATTTTTTTTTAATTTTTTAATTATTTTTACCAAGAACATGTATTGGTACACTGTATACATAATGATCATAATCAACATGGTTATTTTGTACCTGTACATGATACATCTTGGTTTTCCCCCCTCTTCCCCCCTTCCCCTCCCCTCCCTTCCATTCACCCACCCCTCCCTATTTGTAACAAGTGTAGCTACACTTTACCATTTTTTCCCCTTTCATCTTACTTTTCTTTTAACCTTCTTCTTTATCCCCCTTTTCCCTATCTAGCTCTCTCTTTTGAATATTTTTTTTTTCATTCTGTGTATATGGAGACTGAGGCTTTATGGAACAAAGATATTCAATTGCTTTCACACTTTGTCTGCTTTGGTACATGCCAGAAAATCACCAGGTGCTTTCTAAATGGTTAATTAAATTTATTTTTACATAGTTGTGAAGTCATTGCTGTCCAGTATGCAAACAACTTTTGCTAAAGTGCTGGTCTCTGTAAATTTGATGGATATGCTTTTTTGTTTTATCATCTAGATTTACTAATGAAAATAAAATTAATTCTGGTCAAATCATAACAAGACCTTTTAAAAGTAGTACTTAAATCATCATCCACCTCGTACTGAAGAATTTAAAAACTATGAGAAAAAAATGAATCTGAAGTTGATGTGTAGTCACTTAAAAATCTGTTGGTCAAGGTTGCATTTAGTGCCAGTCATCACTGACATAGCTTTTGAATTTTCTTAGGGCTTTAAAAATAAAATGCTTACAGCACCCCGAGGATGTTTGTCCATAATTTTGTAATTTCTTTCTTAGTTTGTTTTTCTTCAACACAAGTATTTTATCACACTTTATTTTTTAATGTTCTATTTATAAATTAGAATTTAATGTTTGTGTAGAGACCATAAATTTTCAGTTTTGTTTCACTTTTACACATCTACTACTTTGAGACCCGAAGATAAAGAGATCCTATCTTAAACCAAAAAATGTTTAGCTAAGATAACTAATATCAGACTATGAGACCATTTATAATTAAAAGCATTTTTCCTTCAAAAGTTTCTAGCATCCCTTAGTAAGAAAAATAGTATTTATTTTGGTTTGTATTTTGACTTTTGGTGGAAAAAAATCTGAGACATGTAATCTTAGAATCTCCTATAGTCAATTGTTAACACAAGAAGAGGTATAAAGTAAACAACCCTCCTTTGAACTTAGAGATGATGGAGTAATACTTAATGTTTTGGTACGAGGAATCTCATGCTGCCCATGTTTCTGTGCCCTTTACAACTTCCACCAGAAAGACTTAAAATGCCCCCAAACAGAGAGAACACAGGATCTACAGAATGAAGGAAGATCCAGACACAAGGGCATTTCAGTTACAGACTTCAGATTTTAGCATCTTGGTTGTTGCTTACATTCTGCTGAGAATAATAAAAGACACAAAAGACACGAAGCTTTCAGGGGAAAAAAAAACTTGTTTAAAAATCAAGTCTTTCAAATAAATGGTATTTTGAGTAAGACTGTGATGCAACTAAATTCTTTGAAGAAAATAATGAATACTTTAGCACTTCTGGTTTGGGTCATGGAGTGAACTGCCAGAACTTTTTTCCAGTCACACATAGTAAGTGATACTTTCAATCACTGTTGAGGAGAAATGGAGGAACGGAGATGGGTATCTACAATAAGTGCTTATTAAAAGTTCCATATGGAATTTCCAAGTGGGTGTGTGGATTTGGTCCTCCCCAGTGAAACTCGTTGTCATCTTAATAAAGAGCTGAGGTAGAGAACCCTTGCAGAGTTGATTAAAGCAATGTTCCTGAATGGATTTGACTCAGGTGAGCATGACAGTGAAGATTCTGCTGCCCCAAAAGGACAAATTCAAGCACATATTTCCCTCCCCCATATTATTTTATATAAAAGAGTAAGTTTCATGTACTAAAAATATTTTAAAAATAATACTACAAACTCCACAGCCTAGTCTCAAGCCACTAGCAATCACTGGAAGAAAATATGTGAAGGGGGAATTTCTTCGGTTACCGTTGCTCTGGGGGTCTCAGGTGCTGACTTTGCCCCTCTCCTCCAATTCTCCTTATCCTTTTTGCAAACGGCCGTGCCAAGGTTCAGCCTTCTTTAATCTGCTAGTGTACATTTTTGTGTTTTGAATAGTTTATGACTTACAGAAGACTTTATTGTCCCTTCTTACAGAAGGAAAGAACTCAGAACTATCCTTGATCTCAGAGGGAATAAACATATCCCCCTAAGCCATATTTTTCCTCTTGGGTTCTAGTCACAAGTCCTTCTCCCATTAAAAAAAAACAAAAACAAAAAACAATAAAAATCAAACATGTTTTCTTAAACTATACTTTGGAAGCATTCTTCAAAATGTTTGTTGTTGACATAGTCTTTATTCTTTCCTTTGGAGATTCTCTGCCCTTAAGAAAAGTGTGTTGTCTCATTTAAGAATTTGAGGATGAGAGTAGCATTGGTAGTTCCATTTAATTTCAAGGATTGGTGTCATCCCTTTGGCCCGAACCAGAATTCTCTAAACCATGGGGCCTAACAGAGGTAATGAAGAGAGAAGAAAATGACAGACGTAGAAACCAAATTGTACATCTGTCAGTTAATTAAGGATTTGAAGTTTGTTGTCACATCCCGCTACTTTGGCAAATGTCAGTTTCATTTATCTCATTTAGGTTAACTTTCTTCATCTCATTTAGGTTTCTCTTTCTTCAAAGGGAAACCAAAATCATCATAATCAATTTTCAAAAGGCATTCTACAAGGGCTACTCAAATCTGATAATAGCCACAAATAATTTAAGGCAGAAATTTACATATATAAATAATTTAATATATATCATATAAACATATATAAATAATAAATATAAACAATATATATGTGACATATATATAAACGTATATAAATAAATACACGTATTTCATGGGGATAGAGAAAAAGAGAGATTTGAAATGAATAAAATATAGGGTGTGTGGTGTGCTTTAGAAACTTTAAGTGATCCTGGTCTGTACTTTGGGTTATCCCTGTCCAAGACAGCCTTAACATCCTGTAAGATGTAGGCCCAGAGACTTTGGGGTTTCTTTTTGCCACAGTGGTTTACTTTATCGCTCCTTACCATCTGCCTTCGTTTTTTCTCCACCAAGCATCATCACCGTATCACAGTCTGTCTTGAACTCTGGTTTACACCTGAGGGCACTGCCATTCCCTTGAGCATGCTTCAGAAAGGTTGCCTCATATTTGTTTGTTGCAATGGCTGGGGCAAGCTATTGGCTCATAGTGGGTAGAATGCAGGGGGACTAAGCATCCAGCAAAGTATAAGCTGTTAAATATACATACTTATCAGCTCAAAATGTCACCAGCACCTCTATTAAGAAACACTGGACCCCTTAAATTAGCATCCCAATTTTGGGTTGATTTATCTGGCCTTTGCTTTTGGTACAGGTCGTTTGTTGTGGATTCTTAACAATCTGCTTCAGGCCCAAGTCAGTGATTAGGCTGTAATCTCTCATAGTTGGCAAAGTGTGAGCGGAACCACTCAGGAAACATACTTGTCTTTGTGTATCTCAGCCTCTTCAGTTGGGAAGCTGATGCTGAGAACATGTTTTAGGCAGGTTTGCAGATGCCTTTTGCCTAGACGTTTCCAGCCACAAGAGCAAAAACTCAAGCCAGGTAAGAAAAAGGAATGGTGGTAGCATTTCTTTCACTGTTTTCACACTGCTTCTGAAAAGAAATGCAATACATCAATGCTGGCTGATGTTGCAGGGTTGAGTGTTGGCAACGGCACTTAGAATGTAATGTTTATATAAAAGAAAATATTCCTGACTGACATATAAAATGGGTGTTTTCTTTTATCTTTAAAGGACTGAGTCAATTGTAGGGGGTGAGGAGGCTTATTAATAAAGTAGCCAAGTGATGACACAAGGGGTACTAGAGACAAGGTGTAGAAAAGTGAAGTCCTGAAACCGTGGGAGATAGCAGAAGTAATGATGAGCAGAGGAAACAACACAAATAGAAACAAAATTGTGCATCTGTCAGTTCATTAAGGATTTGAAGTTTATTGTCTCATCCTCATCCACTTTGGGATACTCCAGTTCTCATTCATCTCAGTTTAGGTTAAAAAAATAAAGAGAAACCAAAAAATCATATTCAGTTTCCATCCATTCCAGAAACAAAAAGTAGTTTATGATATGCTTTACATCTACTCACAAAGTTCCCTAGGTCAGCATTTAAAACAGGAATTAAAGGGCCTGATGAAAGCAAATCTTTATGATGTAAGGTAGTTGGAAAACTTACCACCACAGCCTATTACTGAGATTTTCACTGAATCGGTGTCTACTAACAAGAACCTCTAGAACCAAAGAAAGATGCATCCCAAACCTGAGGTTGTGCCTGTAATTACCCCTAGAAATGATTTGACATAACAAAATGCAAGAAAAGAAATATTGAATTATCTTCCGTCAACTTCCTTGACTAGAATTTTAAAAAATAAGGTGCTGAAGCTCTCTGAAGTGAATAACAAGTCATTTTATTTGACTTTTTAATGTTACATTTTGGAATATTTTCTAAATCAAATCTTGTAACCTGTTGTTAGGAGTAGATAATAGGAGGCTTTGCAAATGTCAAAGCAAAGGTCACTTCTAGCACATTCATCTCTGGGTCTGAATAGCAGGCACTTTCTAATTTTTGTTGTCCCCAATTTATTATTTCCTAACACTGCTAGGTGAGTTTGAAGATACGATGACAAATGCTGTACTTTAATTTGGTTGCAATATGCTGCAGTTTTATTTTTTGATGTGTTCTCACAAGCTTCATGCTGTTATTTACAATTACATCTGGCTCACCATTAGAATTTTATCTGTGCAAGACTTGTATTAGCAATACGCCTTACCTAATATTAGGCGTTCTGCAAATGCTTGCTGAATAAATGAATAAATGATTCATTTCCTTAATTAATTAATTCATACTGCAAGTCTAAAGATAGTCAATTATTGAAAGAGTTTGGGCCATTCTGAATTTTTATGCGTACTCTCCTCAAGTCACTCAATACCAGTGTAGCAGGCACTTGAACATTCTTGAATACTAAACATGAAAATATTAAAATTTAAAATTTCAACTATGGCCAGGTGCTAAGCTTCTTAGATGTTTTTCTTTGGAAGAAAAAATAGTGTAGTTTTATTACTTATCACTTGGGAGTTAGTATATCATACCATCCATTTGTTCAATAAATTTTCATCACCTGTATGATAAGCAATGGCAAGGCAATCTATCCTTCAAACATTTTATACTTATGAAAACTAGAAAGGGGGAAAATTTACCTTGCAGAATATTCAGGACAAAGCAACTATGTCTCAGGCTGTTTCATATTTAAAATTATGTACCATTTAATATGCTGGGCAGATTGTTGAGTAACAGGAAGGGGTTGTGAAATAAGTCACCAGCATGGTGGGTACTTTCATGTCTACATGCTTCAGCAGGGATTCTCAGTTTGAAGTGATTGATGTTTTGGGTGAGCTCTCAATTCTATGGAAGGCTGGATCTGTTTTGCAGGTAGGGGTGAGCCAGTTTTGGTTTCTGCTGGCGTTTTCCTGTTTATTTCTTTAGTCAGGATTAAGGCTTTCCTTGTACAATCTAATGGTGATTTCTTTCTGTAGAAGTATTTGTCTTCTCTCTGGTGAACTGCTTCCTCTCCATTTGGTCTCATTCACGATGAGACTACATTATTTCTGTGTCCCAAGTCATTGATAATATGATTCTTGTGCTTTAAAAAAAAAATCACTTTATAGTAGAGTGGTATATTGGCTCATTAACTTAACTCATGCCATGATTCTGGGGAAGATGGCCTTGTTCCTGTTTGTGCAGTGAGGATGCTAGCAGTAGTGTTTGTCAGCCCATGTGGAGTTCTTGAAGCAAAATTTTGCTGAATGCCTCTGTTCCAGAACCGAATTGTTTGGAGTTTTTCTACAAATATCTGTTGGTATAGATTATGTTAGGCTAGTTTTAGGCTATCTGAGTACCAGGTTTACAGATACCTCTTGCCTAAAATATTTATTATCTCTTGCTTCTGAGGACCTTCGACTTTTGTTCAGCTGTCAAGATTAAATCATACTTCTTTAGAGAAAGTTTTCTTTGACTAACTGCATGCTAGTCATGCTCGCCTCACATATTCTCGGAATCCTTTGCACTTTTTTCTCTGTCCTCCTTGTCAAATTTCAGGCTTGTCAAGCCAAGGACTAAGCATTTTTTTAAAATGCTGTATCTCTCATATCTTTGCAGTATGCTATCTGCTGTGTAAAATAGGCAATGTAAAGATATGCATTGAACAATATTTGTATGAAGGGGGCAATTACTGCACTTTCTAGCAGTCTACAGAAGACAAATATGACCTCCCGTTTTGATCCATCTCTTTATTATAACCCCCATCACATAAAGGTAATTACACATAGAATCCTTTGGTTTCACTAATAGCCTCACGTGCCTGATGGCCCAACAATCTTTTCAGCAAACTAAGAAACCCCACTGTGGTGGTTAGGTTGTCGAGATGAGAATTTTCATCAGAGCTCTTTTTCCTGGGGAACATTGCCAAAGATTCAGGGTTTTATTTTTCCTAGGGTTTTTACTTCTGTTTTTACTTGTGCTTCGGTACTTTCTTTGAGCTTTATATGTAAGGTTATTAAATTAAAAGTTGGCGTCTTTGGCTTTTGACCATCATGATAAATGATTCAGCTCCATATCTTATGGACTGTCATGGACTGACTAATAACCATAGGCTGTAGCCAGTATTCTGGTAATTTTATTCAGATTGGCAACACTTGATTTATTTCATACATTGTAAAGTTTCAAGACACTATATTCTTTTTAGGAAAGAAGATTAAAGAGCCCAAAGACTGAACATTGTTCAGTGGACCTCTCTGTACTTTTTGAATGCTCTAGGAGAAAAGCAGAGACGCTACAGCTTTACTGAAGATGACAAAATTCCTTAGTAAAGAGCAAGAGTGAATAACCCTCTCCTGTCTCTTCAAGAACTCTTCATTCTTGTGTGCAAAGCTAATAAAAGTACACAGCTTTCCATGCTCACAGGTCTAATCTGGTTGTCTTTTCAAGATTTGGTAAATGTATTAGTTACTAATGCTAATGTAACAAATTACCATAAATTTAAAACCCAGACTTCTGTCTTATATTTCCTGGGGTCAGAAGTTAAAAAAAAAAAAAGAATCCCGTGGTGATAAAATCAAGGTATCAACAGTGCTGCCAGGGAAGAGGCTTCAAGGGAAAACCAGTTCTTTGCCTTTTCAGCTTTCAGAGGTGGCCTTCATGCCTTGGTTTGTGGCTCCTTTTTCTACTACCTTCAGAGTATACCACTACAACCTCTGCTTCAATAATAACATCTTCTCTGACTCTGAAATTCTTCCCTCCCTCTTATAAGGACTCTTGTGATTACACTAGGCTCACCTAGAAAACACAGAACGATGGTAATTTTCCCCTCTTAACTTCATATCTGCAAAGTCTGTCTTACCATGTAAGGTAACATAGTCTGAGGTTCTGGGGATTAGCACATGGATATAATTTTAGGGGTAATTATTCTGTCTAGCAGAGTAAAATAGATGTAATAAGTACATATTTCTAAAAGCGCCAATCAGATAGGACTTGAGTTTAGAAATAAAAGTTATAGAATGTCTTTTTTTTTATCTTGATACTTAAGATCTTGATTTTTCCACATAAAATACCATGCATGTATCAGAGCTGCTTCTCAATTTTTTAACTAAATTTCTATCTTTGCTCAAATGTGAAGGATAATCATTTGTCAGGTTAAGTTATATCTGTGATCAATGGAAATTACCTTGTAATACCGTAAAGACAGTACGACTTTAAAATCTGAGACCATGCTTTCCATATTTTAATATGAAATCCTGGCATATTACAGCTGGCTAAAAAGCTGTAAATATTAGGAGAAACTGAATATAATTCACTGCAACCTTCAGTGTATAACCTAAATGTTATCATTGCGCTCTCCTTAGTTAGGATGAGGCATTACTTTCACTTTGCTGTGATAGCATCACACACACAATTCCATCACAGCGTTTAACACATTGATTTATTGATCTGTTTATATGACTGTCTTCAAACTACCTGTAAGATCCTCAAGGGTAAGAAGTCTCTTCTATTTTTCTTACTACTGATGCTGTCTACAACAGTGTCTGACACATGGCTCATATTTTAATGATGCTTTATGAGGGAATGGATCCTTTTGCAAGCTTGCTTAACGTGTCCTTTAATGATTAGTTGGCCAGCTAATTTGATTTACAACATTGACTGAAAGGCGCAATGATGGGACTGTTTGAAAGAGTACAAGTGAATTAATGGAAATCTACTTCTATCTTTGTGAAAGCAAATATGAGCATATGCCACTACTAATGTTGGGTCAGTAGATTATTTTCTACCACAAAACATACTCTAGTACATCATCAGGACAGATAGATAGCTATAGATCCAGACTATTGATAAAAAGAGTAAGCATGCCGTCAGAGGAATTAAATAGGTTATAAATATTTTAATGAAACTTCACATACTACATTAACTGAGTGAAAATTAGACCTAGTCTCCTGGAATTTTTTAGTTTTATATCTAGGTTCAGAACATATAAATCTAATAAAAAGTTCCCTATTATACCAGCAATGTACTCAATCACATTTTCTTTCAGCTTGCTTTTTTTGCAGATTAAAGAAGTCACATGATTTTAATTTTGAGTTCATACTTGTCTACGCCCCTTTGGTCATTTAGTGACTGTCTTGTAGTTTCTTAAGCTTCATTATCACTTCTGGATACACACATACAGAAAAGCCTGTGTTATAGGAAGTGGTCCTTGAACTTCCTGAATGTAAGTGAAAGGATATGAGGGTCTTTTAACTCTTAGATCTTTAATGACTCTTCTAGCCATCTTGGCATATGTATTATGAAAGTCCTGAAAATACCAGTGAGTGATTTGCAGTATTGATTTGGCATCAGAATTACTGGCGGTGCTTTAGAAAAATAAGAGTCTAGGGTCTTACCTGAGATTCAGGAAGACTGGATAAGAGTCTGAGTAGCTTTCAAAACCCCATCCGAAAGTTTGATGTGCAACCTGTTTTGGAAACGTAGAGCCCACGTTTAAGGGTGGAGTGATCATGTTCATAAATTGAAAAACTGAAGGGACAGAACATTTTGGAGAGGCTGGACTGAAACAGAGGGTGCCCCCGCTATCACCGTCACAGGGCTTTTTTCTTCTTGTCAGCTGAATCCGTGGTGTTTTCCATGCTAGTGCATTTTCTCCAGATAATGATGAGACAAATTAATGGATATCATGGACCTGGAACAAAATCTTCCACATAATACGTTCTGCATAAATATGAGTTTACTTATTTTTGTTTGTTCTGTGTTGTCAGGTTCAAGTCCAGAAAGTATAATTTGCCTTTCTGTCAGGGACGTGTTTTGCCCTGAAGGAAGAGGGTAATAGAAGCATTCTGATCTCATTACTCTTGTATTTTATCACACTTCAAATAGGAGGAGTCAAAACAGTTGCTGTTGTAAGGCAGGTGTGGAAGTGTACATGTATATTATGATCTAAATATGTTTATTATGTACACATGACAAAGAATTTATGTAAATAGGTTAAAAAGACAACACACATAGTTATGTCTCTCCTTATATGGTAGTGTACTTGTCAATATCCATCATATTCAACAGTATGTGAGTTACTTGAGAACTTATTCAAAAGTGTTCAAAAGGAATGATATTCAAACAGACATTTTTCTCTAAAGGAAAGAAGAGGCATTCTTACACCTTTCTCTCAGTAATTCATTAATATGGAGGAGAAAGTAACGTAACATTTAGAAAGCCACTTAGAGTATTTTAGTCTTCTCTTCCTCTGGCTCATGTTTTAGGCTTAGAGAAGAACAAGACATTGCTGAAAAGAATATGAAAGGAAGAAGCTTTCAAATTTGACCTCTGAACTCTGACAATTCTCCTATTTTGCATCCTGCTCCTTTTCCACCTACAGCTAAAGCAGCGCTGTCATCAGGTCTTGATATGCCCTGTCCCTTCTTTTTGAGTGGTGTAATTCACTCATATTATGCTTACAGTTATGTTAATGACTCACAAATGTGTATGTTCACCTTGATGGCATAGATATTCTTGCCACCTTGCATTTGTAAAATTGAGCTTAATGTGTTTCCACCAAAACCTGCTCTACTTCTCATATTTCCCAGCCCCCTAAGTTGTGCTTGTATGTAGAAGTGTTGACTATTTCCATCTTTGTTCCTGAAGTGAGAAGCCATGTAGACATACTAGATGTGCTATATGCAATCAACACTTGGTTTTCTGGTTAGATGTAAGATTCTCTCTTCTTTAATATCTCAATCTGAAACTATACATCTTCACTGGCACTTTTCTAAAAAAAAAATATATATATATATATATGCTCTGTCTCATTGAAGGTAATACTGCAAAATGTTCTAAGTACTGTGCTTCAGAAAAACCTTGGAATATCAAATTTGATTTCACATAATATATGTTAGTTGCTAGTTATTTATATTACAGAACATTAGCTGAATGCCTTCTTGGCACCCATCAACCTCAGCATGGCTCCAGACCCTGGAGTGCAAGAGTTGAGAAGTTATAGCCTCTTCCTTCAGAGTATAGTCAAAGAAAGCCATGGGGAAATTAGCCATAGAAAATGATCTACTACAGGGTTTCTCATAGAATCAATTTTATCAGAAGCTTTTAATATATCTTATGATTTAGATAACATCTTCTCTGGATGTTTTAGTTTTCTTTTTAATGCATAAAGTATGTCACATTGTAGATTATATAAAACACTATTCCAAATTAAAAGGGGAGGAGCTTTCCCCATTTTGATTATATAAATTTTAACCTTTCAGAGTTTTCCAGAGCCACACTGATTTCAAAAACAGCATTAAAAAGCACTATCTAAACTGACCCTTTTCAACTTATCTGTGATACATGAAGGCACTAAATGGTTCAGCCATCAAATAAAACTGTCTATTTGGTACTGCTTGCTACCTCTGAAATCCTACAATTCAGACAAGTCTCATGTTGACTAGAAAGCAGCACTGTGGGCATCACAGGACACCCAGTAGCCAAACAGAACAGCTATTTCCAATCCCTGAAGGCTAGCAGATAAGTAAGAACAGTATCAGTGTCTCGTAAGTTCAATTTTGTCCGGCTTACACTATGGGCAGGTTAGAGAGAAGCTAGAAGTAGAGATATAGTGATCTCCCGAAAGGTGTGACAAATAGGAAATTGAAAACCTTTTCCTTTTCTCAATTGATAATATTTCTCCTAGATATACCCAGTTTTGCGGCCCATCATTTATGAGATTTTTAACCAAATGCTTGCTTGGCAAATTAGCTCAGTCACTGTTGTCAAAGTCTAGTTCTTAGGTCTGGAATCTAGAAATTTACAGTATAGACAGATAGGACTCTGTTTACTAACTCAACCATCACTTGCTCTACTGTAATATGCCAGGCACAATGTTAGTAAATTTTTCTAGTAAAATTTTTCTTGTAAATTTTACTTTGGTAGTACATGACCTTTGCAGTCATTTCTTCTTTGAGATATTGACCATCCCCCTGAGCTACAGATTCTCCTGTGAATGAATCAGAGCCTCTATGTGGGAGGCCTGTGTATCTTTAACCAATCGATGTACCACGCCTAAAATGTCCCCACTTCTTCAGATATCTGCAATGTCTACACACTCTTTGATTCCCTTCTAATGTCCTCTTCCTAGGCTAGGCAATTTTTAGTCATAGAAGCGGGAAATCTTATTTCTCATCTTGTGTTCCCCAAATCTATAGGGACTTCTTTCTGTTTCTCTGGCTAAGAGGTTTTTAAAACTCACTGGGTAAACAGTGAATCCTATTTTGTTTGTTTGGGAGCCATCTTTTGCTTGAGGCAATAAGTGCGAAATGACTTTGCTGACTTAATAGAGCAAAGGGCGAGGGATAAAAGTAAATACGTATTTTAAAAATGCTTATTTACTTTTTAATATACTTTCTACCACTGCAAATTGCTTGGCAAGCCTGAAGTTTGAACAAGAGGAACTTTGGTGGCCTTATTGGATATTCCTTCTTGGTCAGGAAGAGGCCCAGTAAGACACTGCTGCCCTGTGCTACACCTAGGAGACTTCAGTGATTGTGATACCCCGTCATTATGATTGGACAAAGTTCAGATACTTTTCTGTGTTTACTTCCTTACCCTTAATATATTTGCATTTTTATTGGTACATGTTTGTGATACATAATAATTATATCCATTTTTAGGAATTGGCACATATGTAATTTTTATCTTGATCATTTTTGATCAGTTTTCCTCCCTTCTCCTGCTTCCCTTCCCCATCTCCAAAAAGTTTGTCTCCTTGTTTCCTACCACATCTCCTTCTTAGAGTTTAATTTGTTTATATTTTGGGTCTCTTGTATAAGAAAACCCATGCAATGTTTACCACTTAACATCATGGTCTCAAGGTGCATCAATTGTCCTACAAATGTCTCAAATTTATCCTTCTTTGTGGCACTTCACTGTGTATAAATGACATTTTTTTCATCTATTGGTGGAAATATAGGCCTGCTTCCAAGATTTAGCTATTATGAATTATGCTGCTATAAACATGGGCATGCATGTATCACTGTGGTATGATGTCTTTAACTATTTTGGGAAGATACCTAGAATGGGAATAGCTAGGTCAAATGGAACTTTTATTGTTAGTTTTTGGAGTTTCCATAGTGATGTCCATTGTGGTTATATTAGTTTACATTCTCTCCAGCAGTGTAGAAGGTGCCTTTTCCTCACTTCTTCACCAGCATTTGTGTCTCTCTATGTGCGTATGTGTTTTTGATGATAATTTTGATTGGAGTAAAATGGAACCTCCGAGTTGTTTTGATTTGCATTTCTCTAGTGGCTAAAGAGGTTGTGTAGTTTTTCATGTACTCATTGGCCATTTGTACTCCTCTTTTGAGAAGTGTCTATTCATTTCATTTGCTTATTTTTTGATTTGGTTGTTTGATTTTTATGATCTAATTTTTGTTATTCTTTGTATTTCTAGATATTAATCCTCTATCAGAAGAGTGGCTGGCAAATCTTTTTTTTCCCCATTCTCTTCAGTCTGTTGGTTTCCTTTGTTGTACAGAAGATTTTTAATTTAATACCGTTTGTTGATTCTTGGTTTTACTTCTTGTGCTATTAGAGTTTTGTTAAGGAAGTGTTTGCCTGTGCCTATGGTTTCAAGTGTTTTCCCTATCTCATACTGTTTCAATAGTGAACTCATGGGGAAAGAAATCAGGAAAACAATCTCATTCAAAGTAGTTTTAAAAATTAGATAACTATGAATTGACCTAACCAAGGAGGTGAAAGATCTGTATAACAAAAACTATATGTAGTACTCTGAAGAAAGAGAATGAAGAGGACTTTAGAAAACAGAAAGACATTCCTTGTTCCTGGATGGGCAGGATCAATATTGTCCAAAACAGGTCATATTACCAAAAGTGATACACAGATTTAATGCCTTTTCAATCTAAATAATAAAAATGTTCTTCATGAAACTAGAAGAATCAATTGTAAAATTTGTATGGAATCAGAGGAAGCACAGAATAACTAAAACAGTTCTGAGCAAAAAGAGAAAAGCTGGAGGCATCATCATCTCAGATTTCAAGTTATACTATGAAGCTGTAGTGATAAAAACAGCATGTACTAGCACAGAAAGAGATATGTGCACAAGTGAAATAGATTAGAGGACATAGAAACAACCCTTTGTACCTTTCACTGTTTGATCTTTGACAAGGGGGCTAAATACATATGCTGGAGAAAAGATAGCCTCATTACCAAATAGTATTGTGAAAACTGGTTATCCGCATGAAGGAGAACAAAACTAGACCCATGTCTCTCACCCTGTACTAAAATCAAATCAAAATGGATCAAATACCTAGCTATAAAAACAGAAACACTGAAACTGATATATTCATATTTTCAGGATATCCATGCCAGTCTCCTAGATGTCCCATAAAGTCCCAGAGACACCTACTTTCCTCATATGAAATAGCAATACTATTATTGTTGTGGGTTTAGCAGTTTTCTCTAATTCCCCCCATTTTGAGTTTTATGTAAGTTTTGACCTTGCCCAAATCTCTCCTTCATTCTAATAATGGTGATAATGTTTAACTTCATGAAACAAACTCAAACCAGAGACAGAAAATTCGATTTTAAAAGTATGACAAGTATTCAGTTCGTCATACCTTTTGAAACTTGGATCTCAGGCCTTGAAAACTGTTTAGCTGGCAATCCTAAAATGGGAGGCAAAAAGAGCTCTCCTGCTTCACTGTGGCTGATACTCTGCCACAAGCTGAGTCCATACTCCCACTCTGGTTAAGCCCCAGAGACCAGCAGAGAAGTAACTTCAGGTATTTCTGGGACATGTTCACGAAAGAGTCCATGGATTCCTTGAAGCTGCAGAGGATAGAACTAAAACCAGTGGGAGCTCAGTTTTGTGTCTATCTGTGTCTGTGTCACTCCACTGTGACTCACATGGGGGGAGGATGTGATTACAATTCATCTTTGAATCTTTGACTCATAACTAGAAGCAAGGTGTCTGACAATAGGGTACATTCAATCAGTGTTTATGTAGCTAGAATGAGGTGAACCCTTTTAAATACATAAAACATCACTCATTCATTCATAAAGTCTGTACTGAGTACCTTGTTTGTGTTAAGTAGTAAGGGGTCGGGTTACAAGGAGAACATAAATGCTTCCCCTGCCTGTAACTGCCTTATAATCTATTTTAAAAAACAGATACAATTCAGTTAATTGAACAGTAACTTTTGAGTCAAGACTTGAAATCTGCTTCTGCCACATCTGGGTCCCATTCAAAGTGTCACTTCTCCAGGTCCAGTTTCTTCACTTTCAAGAAAATGACATAATACTGCATAGGACTGAATAGGACTGAAATGAAGATTAAATGAGACAACATAAGCTTTGGCTTAGATTATTATAACTTTTCTCCCTCCTTTCCTCCATCACTACCCCGTAAATAGAGCGAGAAATGGAATTCACTCACCTTGCTGCGAACAGTGTGGGTCACTGAAGTTGAGCAATGTTTCCAGGCTCAGGCAGCTAACAAGTGGCAAGAGAATAGGTCAGCCCCTTCTGCAGAATCAAGTAATTTCCCTTCTGCATCTCACACCTCGTGGACTTTGATTCTGTGATGAAAGTCACTTGCAGTTACTCAACGTAGTGTGGCTCATACCAATCATAACTTTCAAGTGAAGTCTTTCT